>VMKM01001425.1:0-141762 GCA_008360985.2 Macquaria ambigua
AGCAGAGAGAGAGGCGGAAGGTTTTGCCTAGGTTGCACAGATTTTGCCTACCCCAGCTTTAAGAGGACGTGTTACTCAACAAGAAGACAACCTTTCGAAGTTATTTGACAAGTACTATATTGGCGATGGCCATGTTCACAACATGCTTCATGTGAGACCACAGCAACAATATTTGCTATTTCTTCACAATAACAGCCGTAAATCATGTAGTTTGGCATCCATTCCACACGTGTGGTCGAAAGTGAACAGTGATATTAAATGTTTCTCTCTCTGATAAAGGTAGGTGCCTGTGTGACTGTCCAGTCAACCACTGCATCACTTCAGGGACAGAAAGTGCATCCTCATCCTCAACAGTTCATCTGGGGAAATTCAAAATGAGACAATGTCAAAATAGCTGAATACAATTAGACAAAACCAGACTAAGATGTGATATTACTTTGCAGCATCAATTTGGGTCTGAAAAATTAAAAGATCCTGCTCACAGTTACTATTATCAACTGGAAAAGGTTATATTTTTTTAAGTAATTTGTGTGAATGCTTCAGTATTAAAAGCTAAAAGGTGAATTTATTAGAAAGGCTTCAAATATTTTGAGTATTCCATTATTTGAAGCTTCAGCAATTTGTTGAAGTGGTTGACAGAGTAGTAGTAGTAGCAGTAGTACTGCAAACTAGCAATCGTTATAGATATCAAGTTAGCTAACATTATTAATTAGGTAGGTAAAAGAGTAGTAGTAGCAGTAGTACTGTACTAGTAACAGTAATAGTTGTAGTAGCAGCTGCACTAATAACTAATAATGCAGTGGTTGTAACCGTAGTGCTGCAATAATTAGCAATCGTTATAGACAACAAGTTAGCTAACATTAATTGGGTAAAAGCTAACTTATAGCAAAGGTTAGCTTAACTTCTAACTTAACACTACAAAACAAAAAAACATATAGTTCAGCACAGACAACATATATGATCACTTTATTAATCTTTAAGGAATCCAGTAAAGTTCGCTAGTGGGTAGTGGATGCTGTAAGTTTTACTTTTGAGATGACATTTTGTTTGCTTCAGTGAGTTGTATTCTCTCTCAAATGCTTATTTTTGTTTGATTTTATTGACACAAATCTGATTCCATATAGGTCTAGCTACCTACATTTAACCACGCCTTAACCATAGAGGTGGCATGTTGGAAAACACTTATATGGGTCGTTTTGTAAGACACTGCCAAAGGACCTATTTTGTTGTTTTGGTATGAGGACCAGTTGGACTTCAGGCTCCACTGCTCATGTGGTAACTAAAAAGTCTTGCTGCTCAGGGATAGAGCAAGAGTTTGAGATAGGCCAGAGACAGGCAAATGTAATGCTCTTGTGGTGGTTTAGTAGGGTTGGTGAGTAACATCCGTCTACCACCTCAGGTCAAACAGTTGATCGGGGCTCAACCTGCACAATGCTGGCTAATCTGAGGGGGCCTCACTTAGACTGGCCCCACACCAAGTGCCTGGCCAGGACACTATCACACAAATACAGCCGATTAGACAGATGGTGGGAGCCAGGGACAGAGCCCTGCCTTCCTTAAAGATGGGGGTTGGGTGGTAGAAGATGAAGAGGAAGTGGTGGAGAGAGGAGTGATACACTCTGGTGGGAGTACTGGCACTAATACCCTTGGTCCAGCAGGGGGTCTCTCTTTCTCTGTCAACACAAGGACACATCTCATGTCATAAGCTGACAGAAAAAATGCTGGGTCTTTCTCTGAGTGTGAGAGGCTGGGTAGAGGAGCACCTTGAGCAGCCGGCCTGCCGGGCGACAGCCTGCCGGGCATCGCCTGCGGTGTGATCCCCATGTTTATGCTCTTTGTATTTAACCTCCAAACCCGGCACAGTTAAGCAGCGAACATCCCCGCTAATGAAAGCAATACACAGACTTTCATTAGTCTGGGCTGAAAAACCTGCCATACAAGCATGGTAAACAAAAGAAATGCTGGGCACAGAGCTGAGCATAACACTTTTTTAGTTCTGGCACATATATAGTTGGACAAATTAAATGATTTGATGTTTGTATGGTTAGAAACAACCAGCACAAACACAATCTTCTTGTTTCTAAAGCAGCGTAGAGGTGGGGTCATGTCCTTCCCAGTGTCTGGCCTGTACAGTAAGCTGCACTTGGAGAAGATTAGGACGTACACTATCTGATTTAATCCACTGTCAGGGGGAGGTTTACTTACCCACTGCTCAGCACCAGGAACGTCTGAGCTTCTGCTGTCACTGAGGATGACACTTTCCTTACATTTCCAATTCTTTCAACATCAATGTGGAAATGTATTCACTGTGTTTAATACCTCTTTTCATTGTTAACACTGATTCGAGTGCACACTAAATCTTACTATGTGCAGATTCAGTACCTTTACTTAAGGTGAATGTGAAAATATAAATTAGTGTTTTTTATAAGCTGAATGTAATGTATTTTGAGAGTTTTTTAATTCAGCATATTAGTGTTAGGGTTGGATATTATTTATTTTGTATTTTTAATGACATGATACAGATGTAAATGATCCTGCCTCAGTACACATCTGTGTCACAACAACTTAATAACCATCTGAGGGGCCAAACATTTTAATGTACAGATAGTTTGCTGTTATATTATCTGATTTTTTAATTTGTTTTTTTTTGTTTTTGTAAAATAACGGTATTGGCCTGAAATTGGTCAGGTTTTATTCAAAACTTAATTAAAGATAATTGAACAAGAGATGCATCATTTGCCATGTCATATCATGTACTGTAGGTACTGTATATAGGTCAATTTAAAGGACTATACCAACAATTTTGCATCTTTTAATTCTTACTACAATTCGTGTATTTACATTTTTGCAAGCATTTTCCAAAGTATACTGTACCATACTCTTACATTTTAATGGGTTTTTCCTTCCCTCCAGGCAGCCATTGATTTCAGTTCATTTCATACCACAGCTTGCAGTTACTTGAAATATAGATATGGATGGGTAATCTATCACAGTAGGAAACATGTTTTGTTTTTTGTTTTTCAAAATTACATTGTTGCTTGGTATCACAGTGCTGAGTACAGCTGTGTTATCATGCAACACTAATGAAACTTTTGGCAGCAACCAAAGCAGACATGATGTCTGACTGTGATTTATAATCTAACCGAAGGAAGTTTTAAGTCTTTTCATACCAGACAAAAATGAGTGGAAAGAATGGCTGCTTGGGAGGTAGGAAAACAAATCCAAAAATCTTGAATACCATGTATGTTTTGAAAATCATTGCAAAAATTAGATTTGTAATTTAAGTGAACGGGCAAAACCTCAGGTATGGTAAAAAGACACGTTACTTACTTACAGTACATTTCTAATGTGATGCACATATTTTGTCATATCAGATTTTACCTGATTTTTAACTAGCTAATGATCATCCATTTCTCAGTATAATGTATTTCTAATGCAAGCTGTAGGACAGATGCACAGTGTCTGATAGGTTAGTAAGTTACTGTATGTCTGCTCAAGCTTTCTTTATAAAAGACTTTCCTTTGGCCCGAAAGCTTTTCTGTTCTGCAGCTGACCATTGTCCCTGCACATTTCCTTTCATCTCCTCCAACATAACAGCTTAACCCATAATGGCGTCATGACAGTGTACAGTACAGCGCATGTTTCATTTCCATTAGTGCTGTGACTCAAGCTCCTTATTGTTTGTCTGCGAACACAGAGGTTAATTTCAGGTTACTCAGCAGATCTGACGTTAAAGTGTCAGCTGCTCCCTCCAATGGAGATGGAGTGTTTTCTCTTGCGTGGGGAAGCACTCCATTGTCATGCCATGCCATGTCCTCATTAGCATGCATGACATGCAGGAATTCACTAAAGCACATTTGCATAAATTAGCCCTCTCCTACTTAGGCGAAAGGCCGATGTAAGAGAGCACTGGGTGAGGGAAGAGGGAGAGTAATTTAGGGAGGAGAGGGGAGGGTGGTGTAGTATTGCTCAGCTTGTTTATGAAAGGATATTTGGCAGGCTTCCTAAAAATGTCATGCGAATTGTCCGGGTATATGATTGGCCACTGCCCGTAATTTCCTGCCCTGTAATGGTATTGCCTGGCCACTCCAAACGCAGAGCAGGGCTGTGTTAGCCTAAAATGGCCCCAATCTGTCACATTGATGAGATTTTCTCTTTGTCTTAACTCATACACTAAATGCTGCTAATCGTATCTGTGTATCCTCCCTGTCCTCCTCTTCTTCCTCTAACAGTTTGTTTCCAACGCTGTGACCGTCTCCCTGCCTCTGTCATTTTCCTCTGTGCTCCGTCCATCCTCCCTCCCTCCATCCTGTGTCGCTCCCTTAACGCTTTCCTTCATTAGGCTGTTGTGCTGGTTGTAACAGTGGAGTAATCACATATGCTGCAGGCCGCAGCTGCTGATGCTAGCTGAAAATAGATCCCTGGTACGCTCAGCACTTCCTCCAGCAGCTTTGGTGTTTATCAGCAGCCCTGGATGCAGCCAGCCAGCCGCCCAGCCTCATTTAAGCTACCACTGCCTCACCATAACAGCCGGCATGGCTCGATCTGTGGCAACTAACTGTGTGTGTGTATGTGTGGTCATGAAGAGAGGCCAATAGCGGTTATTTGAGTGTACACTTGCTCAGGTTGCTAGAAGGTTTGTGTTTTATTCTTTTTGTGTATGCTGTATATGTGAATAAAATCTTAATGTATATGTCAATCCTCAACACACAAATCATACAATATGAAGTGCATTGGAGCTACAACAACATACGTCAAATACACATTGATTAAAAAGACAATCAATGTTGAGGAACGTTCCACAGGAGCTGTCAGCTGAAACCCTTTGCTGAAAAACCCTTTTACTTCAGAAACACAAAATGAAACATGTTAAGAGGGTTAACACCATGCACTCCATAGTGTTATCTAAATTGATTAACAAATTATTTGCATTGTTAATTATCAACCAATCATAAGCGGTAGCTGTTTGTGGTCACTATTTGTGCATATACAATATTTGACACTGGAAAGACAGACCTAGTTTTCATTAGTAAATAATTATTTACAAATATGTCTCTTTTGATTTTTATGGCTCCTACAGCAATGAAGCATGATAATAAAGTTTTTTAAGAAGTGGCACTATGAAGGTGTGTTCAGACAGACTGTGAATCAGAATTCCACCTCATGTTATTTGCACAAACCTACTGCTGGACTGTTTGTGCTGTCTGTTTATCGAGTGTGTCAGTGTGTGTGTGTGTGTGTGTGTGTGTGTGTGTGTGTGTGTGTGTGTGTGTGTGTGTGTGTGTGACAGTTCAGACTGACAGATCTCAGAACTTGCCAGGAGACTCCACTTCTTTTTGTTACTTTCCGCCAGTCTCTCTCTTTTTTCTTCTTGTCTCCATATGATCATGAATTCAAATCATAAAGCCCCAGGATGAGCTAGAAAGTCTCAAGTTCTAACAGGAAAAGAAAAAGAAACACCTGCATGTTTGGGCTTTGGGTCAAAGAGGAACGCCCATAGTAAAGTAAATACAAAGTCCCAGTGATGCACAGGCATTATTCACTTTATATACTCACAGGAAATAGCCTTGAAGCTCAGTTTATTTGTCATGGGGAGTACTACTCAGCCTGTGAAAACAGTTGTATAATGTCCTCTGTGGCTCTGGAGGAGCTTTGTCAAGTCTGTGAAATTAACCCTGATGATGTCATTGGCTTGGGCTTGGAAACTACAAACAGAATACCTGTGTTACAAACTGGGGTTATGGACTTGGAAAGACAAGGGCGTTTACCAGGCAGAGGGTCTAATGAAAAGATGCAATTAGTATGTAAAATATAAGATCCAGTATTTTGGGAGATTGACCCATATAGAGACTAAAAGTCTATGTCTCGGAAGAATCAGTTTTATCTCTAAATCTCTGGGGTACCATCAGACAATTTGTAGTGACAAAGAGCGTAAGTTTAAGATTCAATGGATTCAATATTATTATTGCAGCAAGTACAGAAATTTGTGTGTACGTGTGTGTGTGTTCATGTAGTGTAGTGGATGTGCTGTGCTCATCAGTAGAGCGGATAGTCCAGTCAAAGCCTCTACCATCCCCCCAATCTGTCACACTCAGACACACACACTCCCACCTCCCCACTTACTCTAGCACATGCATACGTACACACATTCATACAGACACACACACCATCCCCCCTCACAGATATGGAGTCAGCAGCTTCCTCTTAACAGTGACTGATATGCCCAGTGCTGTTGGACTGTCTGTTAGCCACAGCTAACAGCAAGATGCTTTAGACCAGAGGCGTGCTGGGAGGCAGCTGCCTGTGGATGCACTTAACACAAACGGATGGAGGTTCAACCCAGCTACAGTGCACCCTGCAGATAAAAAATACAGAAATATCTTGAATTAAGTGTTTATAGTAGTCCCATTACACATTATAAACTACAGATGTGTATTTAGCATATCACACATCTGTTAAGACTGGTGCTGCTCTGATGATTTGCATCATAAACATTTGGCTGTCTGCAATCATATCACAGCAACAAAGACATTCAGCAGATGTGTAAGTGAGATTAACAGGAGAATTAAGATTTAAGACTAAAATCAGACATACCAACAACAAACACATCTAATTATGCAAGTGTGTATTTACATTGTTTTTATAGCATGGTTGATCAAATATGGTCACCATTACATTGTCAATGTAGGTAACAGGGCCACAAGCACTGATTTATAAACCCATCTGGAAATATTTTAAGATGTTACAGGCCAGCTGAACGAAATATTGAAAGATTTGACAACTGTCAAGTGCCTCACTTCACAATGCTGCAATTACAGTATGAAATAGAAGAAATAAACACATTTATTTATAGTTTTCCAAGAGAGACTCATATATAGTAATGACTTCTAATAAGCAACTGTGGTTCATGGAAGAGAACAATGTGTAATGGAGGGACACCATAAATGGACGGTGGAATTGATAAGTTATACACCTAAGTTACACAGTTAATATCATGCTCTATGACATGTAATGTATACTGTATGTGACCCCCTTGAAAACAGGATGATACATCTCGAGGGGTTTATCCTGACATGATACATTTGACTAATCATATGCTGTGGCTTTCACAGTCACTACATCTCAGCACAGATGAACACATATGGGAGATTTTGGAGCAACGGGTTAGACAGCACTCTCCACCATCATCATCAAAATACCAAATGAGGGAGCATTTTGGAAGAATGCTGTTCATCCCTCCAGAAACTTGCAGAATGTATCTATATACATTAAAAATAATAATAACAATCAATCACATAATCTTGCAGATCATTGTGTTTAGCTGAAAGTCAAGTTGGGAGTTTAGAATTTAAAGCTCTAATTCTCATATCTGTTCTTTAATCACTTAATTCCCGTCTGTATTTTGGGGTCATGTTCCATTCAAATTGGCACAGACACATCCTCAACTGCTGTTGAGTCCTGAGCCTCTAGCATGTATTATCTCTAATTTCACACAGAATGTTTGGAACAACAAGGAAGAAGTCAAAGTACTGGCTCTATTAGGTTTAAACCTAAAAGAAAAAAGCAGCCACCTAATGCACATGTTTACTCATCTTCCTGAAAATCCACAAAGCCAGATGATTTAATACATTCTTAGACTCACTCAGATGACCTCAAGCTATTTTTTACTGACATATTTGTGTTTCCTCATACTGCTTAGTAGTTGTTTTTCTAGGTGGAAAAATCCACAGAGCAAAGTCTGTGGTTTTCAAAGCATGATTACTTAGGAGGGAAAATCCTTTTTTACAAGTGGGGTGTCTGGCAGAGACCGCTGGACCTCTGGAAGCTGCTGTAGTGCTCACACAGTGGATACCATTCCACCTCGGGTAATTCATCTCTCACCAACAAAGGCAGCAAAACAATCAGTAAACAGTGGGCTCATTAAAACCACATCGTGCTGCTCATCCCTTACATCTGCGAGCATCTGTTAAGTCTTGTAAGATAGACTCTACATCAATCAGCCTCTGAAAAGGTGCTTTGTAGAGCAAACAATACTGTCCCAGATTCAAAGTGAAGCCATTGTTATTGCATTTGTGAGCGCACCTTTTCTCTGAGTGTGGTTTGATTGCATTCCCTGAGCACCAAACAGTAATGTGTTTGTCACCAGAAAATTAACTAGGATAAAACTGCAGAGATTGGGTGCTATAGAGCCTGAGTAAAGTAATGAGCGCAACCCAGTGTGACTCTCACACTGATCTCCAAACAGCAGGCAAGCTCTTCTGGCTCCTTTCTCTGTGTGCTCAGTGACAACAGCAGCAGAGGGCAGCCTGGACTTCTGCAGGCTCAGGAGTTTACCTAATTATCTGGCATTAAGTCTAAATGGAAGGCTTCCTTCTATCATCCTGCGCCACATGGCCACAACGGGGATAAGCCGTACTCTTACAAACCGTTAGGCTTTACAGGCAGTTGACCTGAGGATGCAGGGCACTGACACAGAAAGTGAGGCTGTGGGGCCATTCTCTGATTTTAATTATTCTTTGATCAAATAGTTCCTGTTTTAAATCACAGTTTTGCAGATTGAGACCATTTTATTTAGGCTGCTGGTGTTTAAACAATATTTAACTCGTAAGACTTTGGCTTCCCTCTTTAAATGGAAAAAGTGTTTCTCGTGTAAGGTATCAAAAAAGTATTAGCTAGGTATCAGTATCAAAGCTCTTGGAACCGATACGAAACCTCAGTACTGAGGCCAAAACTTGAAATCCGGCCTTAGGTATAATTCACTGAGTAAGTCACAAAGATCTTTGATGATTGTTTTTTTTTAAATATATTCTCCAGCAATGCGCTTTTGTAGGCAAAACCAATGATATGACCACAGAGCAGACAGTGGTGGACTGCTGGAATGTCCCACAGGTTGTCATTATGAACATGAGGCTGGACACACAACAACCAGTTCTTATTTACTGCTGTATAGAATGTTCAGTGTTGACCCGATAAAAAGATTAACCGGTACTTTACAGTGTTTGTTTGTGGTCGTTGGAGCTGTCGGGTTGTCTCACCACACTCCAAGTGCTCTGAACAATGGTTGTACTGATGGTAATGCTTGCAATTTCCCTGTTTTTTTGCAGGTCACTGCCAGGGGATTCGCCCCATTGTTGCAGTTTGCCTACACTGCTAAGCTGTTACTCAGCAGAGAAAACATCCAGGAGGTCATCCGTTGTGCTGAATTCCTGCGCATGCACAACCTCGAGGACTCATGCTTTCGTTTCCTGGAAGCTCAGCTGCGCAGCGAGGAGGACGGCTTACTGCTCTGCCACAAGGTGGCGGTGGAGGTGAACAACTCAGAGGATGAGAGCATGCAGTCAGAGGTGGAAAGGCCCACCTCCCCCAGGGCGCGGCTGTGTGCTGACACCCTCACCTCCTTTCGACACCCTGATGATGACCGGCTAGCAATGTCCAGTAACTTTATGGATGGCCGGCTGGACTTTGATCGGCATGGAGCGTCAGACCTGCCACGATGCCCCAAGTACAGGAAATACCAGTGGGCTTGCAACAAGCACAATAATGACACCTCCTCACACACCAGTACCTCAGGTTTTCCAAGCACATTAAAGGAGAGCAGCGTTAGCGTGGCAGTGCCGGGTCAGGGCAGGCTGCCTCTGGCACAGATCAAAATTGAACCACAGGCAGAGGAAGAGGCCATCTCATTGTGCCTGTCAGGGGACGAGCAAGACGTCAGGGATAAGGACAGTGTGACAGCCATGGAGATGGACAACCCCATATCTGTGGAAAGAACCAAGAGAACCAAGTCCCCATCCTGCCTCCGAGCCTTTTTCAAGAAAGGGGTGGATGTCCCCAGTCTGCCCAACACATCACAGCAGCTATTCGCCAACAGACTTGTCTGCCCCCAGGACAAAGGAAACTCTCAGGGAGATCATAAAAAAGACTTCAGCCCTTTTACTGGGGAGCCGGGTCTTTCTGTTACATCCCCAAAGGACATGGACGGTTTCCCTGCAGGGTTGTCCCTCAAGTCCGCTTCCTGCGATGGGGTCTGCAAACAAGAAGTTGAGATAGACCGCCGTAGTGTCATATTTTCCTCAGGGGCCTGCAACCGTCTTGGAACCCCAGCGCATTCCTACCCTGGTGGGAACTCTTTGGAGATGGAGCTCACTGAGCACATGCCAAAGGGCGTGTGGGCTGGGGCCAGCCAGTCCCTGCCCACCTCCCAGACCTATTCTCCCAGCACCACCTCCTCTGAGCCCCCAATCCTGTGCCGTCCACGGCCCAACACCAGCTGCCCAGTGCCAATCAAAGTGTGCCCACGCTCGCCGCCTTGTGAGACACGCACCAGAACTTCCAGCTCCTGCTCCTCATACTCATATGCTGAGGACGGCAGCGGAGGCTCTCCCTGCAGCCTGCCCCAGTTTGAGTTCTCCTCCTCGCCATGCTCCAACGTGGCACGATGCCTCAATGTGGACCAGCAGGAGCAAAGTGTGGGAGGGGATGCCCTTTTTAACCAGGTGCGACCCAAGATCAAATGTGAGCAGTCCTATGGCACCAACTCCAGTGACGAATCAGGCTCCTTCTCAGAGGGAGACAGCGAGTCCTGCCATGTACAGGAGCAAGGGCCAGAGGTGAGTCTTCAACAGGATTGTCCTCAACATGTAACACACAATGTAGCCATCACACTCAATTCCACCATACCATGGCTAATTATATCACAGTGGCCTGCTCTCCAGGTCTGCATTAGCAGTCATTAAATCATCATGTAATTGAAGCAGGAGTGTTCCGTACAAGATTTACAACACCACCAAAGGGCACAGATGTGTTTTGATATTATTAATCTGCTTCATGCACTGCTGCATATCTGTGTAATGAGTCTAAATATGTGAGCCCAAATGCACTAGGACAGTCTAAATGGGCTGTGATGCTGTTTTTAAGACTGTGACTGGTTGATTATTTTAGCTGACAGTAGCGTGTGTGAGAGAAGCACTGCAGGCGATTGAAGGGTAGAACTGCCCTCTGAAGTGATTCCCTCTGGCTCTATCTGTCTCCCTGCCAGTGCCAACTAGCCTAACTAGCTAATTTTATCCCAGTAGAAACACTGACATCTATAATCCACCTCTATCAATATATATATGCTAATTCTCAGTGTAGCCTAGCCGACTCCTGACATTTCTGATCTATCGACAATTAGCTGTGATACCCAGCTGCAGTGAATTGCAGTGCGTATGTAGTGCATCGCAAAGGGATTATAACCAATACATTACAGCAGTGATGTTCTATGGCCATAAAGTTTTAATGGAGCGGCAGATGCAGTGAATTGAATGTGAGTGGGTGAGCGGTTCAGCTCAGTCTCATGACGGGACTGTGGCGCAGCTCAACAGTGCTGACAAGGATGAATAGCCAATCCTCTAATCATCCTCCCATAATCCACCTGGGCAGACATACACCAAGCTGCAGACTAGACGACTGTTGTTGTTTACCGGGTAAAGATCAGTGAGGGAGCCTCTAATTCACAGATAGAGCACAGTACAGGTGTAAAAACATTGGAATAAGCAGATTTCCGACCTGAAAGACAATAAAATCAATTAACAAAGAATAGCATTGCTTCCTTGTAGTGCTGCTGTTTACTCACTTCATTGATTAAAATTGCCATCTGCATCTCAGGCCTTTCACTGGCACATTCTGTTGCTGTCAGGTGAAAATTTGGTAGCTCCAAAATGTCTCTCAAATGCTGTTAGGAGCTTGGAAAAGGAGCTCTTTTTCCCCTGGTTGGGATTTGAAATGCTTACAATAAACTGTACAGCACTACGATCAGTTATGAGGTTTTCACATGACACTAGCATTGTCATATGTCTTTCTCTGGACTGTGACATCATATGTTGGCTGCTGCAGAGCTTGATCTTACGAACTTTTGTCTCCAGAAGGCTCCATGTTACCACCAGGCCATCTTGACTCTGACGTGATATTACGTTCAGTGATGTTTGCTTGAGGTGTAGGCAGAATTATTTTGGATGAGCTTGGTGGAGAGGGCTGCTTTGCACAGAGGGAGTAGAAAGGGAGAGAGGGAGAAAGTGATGCGTTGCCATGGTGATCAGATTCACAGAGAAAGTCAGTGTGTTGCAAGGGTTGGAGCTACATGACAGGATTGTGCTTTTCCGTGGAAAGAATTCACTTCCACTGCACAAACAAAGCTGCAAAATAAAAAGGCTCAGCAGTAATGTGTAATTATTACCTTCATAGCATGGCACACAACACCCATCGCCATCAGATTTATGGGCCTTTGAAAGGCCTGCTGAATGTGCCGCTGTAAATTATGTGGGATTGATTTACAGCACTGAGCTATCATCTGGGAGAGCAGCCCAAAAAATGACTAGTAGACATTTCATTTCCCCTTGTCATTTCTTTGTGGGGGTAAATGTATGTGTCAGCCATTGTAAGCACTCCATTACTCCACACAGTATCCTCAGTCAAATCTCTTACACAGGGTTATCTGCCAGATTTCCACTCACTATCACAGGCTGTTGATAAGATTCTTCATGAATGAATGTTTCCCAGAAATGTTTCCTGCTCTACAGTTTATTGCACCGGCATTATGTTGGAGGTCACAGAGAGGTACTTACAAAATGAAGCCCAGTGTTAGGTTACTCCCTCTTGGTCTTTATGTGGTGAAGAAATGCTACCTCATGCTTTCTGGGCCACTCTTTTTCCTACCAGCCCTCTCTGTAATTCAGCCATACAAACAAACACAGGGAGAAGGCTGGCATCACTGTGTTTGCAGAGCAAATGGCAGAGGGTGAAAGCAGCTTTAGTAAAAATAGCTGCAGCCCAGGACTCCAGACTGGACACAATGAATCCTGATGAGGAAGGAAGTTGTTAAAGTGCAGGCCTGTCCGACCAAAGCCTAGTCATTCAAGGTAGCCAGAGTCACTGACCTCTGGGCAGCTCCTGCTCTGTGGTTATGGGCTGTTGCGTTCATATGAGCCACATCTGTGTAGAGAACTATTAGCAGCTCCACACGGCAGACAGCACAGGGTCACCTTAATAGAGAGACTAAGCAACTTTTGAAAGATAATTAATATATTCTTTACTTACAAATGTAAAGTTGGACCCAAGTTGGACCCAAGTTGGACCCAAGTGTGGATCTCGAGGGGATTTTGATGTATTTTCCCACTGTGATTTTGATCTGTCTCAGAGTAAATTGGTCTTATTTATTATGTCAGCAGTAATGTATACTGCTACAGTGGAAGTCTGACTTCTCAGACTCCTACGCAACAGCAATGATGGAATTAACTCTTCAAAGCATTGCACTTCAAAGAAAATCATGTATAAAGGAAGGGGTGAAGGGTGAAATTTTAAATAAGAACTAAATAAAAATTATAGCTTTAGTCTGGACTTAGTATATGCTTAGTATATGACCAATGTTTGGCAAACTTTGAATAGGTATTGTTTTGTAACTGATAATACTGAGTCAGTTCCCTGACTTTATGACTCTTATTTGCAAATGTTAGCATTTTTCACTATCCTAGAACAGCCACAAAATTAAAAAAGTTGAATTAATAAGCAATTGAATGTATTTTTGCTCAATTCAGTGCACTCAGGAACTTTGTCGCTACAACCTTACTTGGTTGTAGTACTTGTGGTGGCTAATGTCAGCTAATGTTACGAAACTTAAATGTCACTGGGTAACAGATATTACTGAGCCACTTCACAAACTTTATGACTCTTCTGTACTTGTGGTACTATTATACTATGTTTTAGCATTCACCATTATCCCATAATTTCCAAATAACAATAAAAATATAAAAGTTGATTCCAATAGCAAAAAAACACATTTCTTCATTCAATACACTCTATGACCAGTATGGTGACTAATGTTTGCTAATCTTAGCAAACTTTAGATAAATATTGTTGTGTAACTAACATTAATGTGTCAGCTCACTGACTTTATAACTCCTCAGTGTCCGCTTTTAAGCAAAAGTTTTAAATGCTTACTTTAATTGCCTTGATTTTAGCTCTTGTAATGGCATCCCAACAGAACCACAATAGGTCTCAAGTCAGTGAGGAGATTAGAGCATGCAATCACATAGGTCACAGTTTATGTTGTGTAGGCTTCCACAATCCCACCTGGATTGGACAGTGCAGAAGGAGAATTTGAGTGCTGAGACCTTGCCACTGCAACCACCAGCTTCTCAGCTGAGAATGTATCATGCTTCTCTACACAGCACCATTTGTACCTCAGTCTGTCTCTCTGTGTCTCTCAGAGCTCCAGCTCCTGGTTGCAGTGTAGGCGTTGAGCTCATTCTAGTGTATCGTCTGGCCACAGCAGTGCAAATATTGATCTCAGAGCAAGTGGGAGGAATGAGGAAGTAGTCCTAATACATCAGCACATTGTTTGTTTTTTATCAGGTGAAACATGAAATAGAATGAACGTGTGACAGGAAGTGCACAGACCTTAATATCAGTTCTGCTACCCCTGCACAATGCCAGAGAAGCTTTGCTCTACTCCAGATATGATGTGGCTGTGGTCTGAGTCCGATTTGTCATTCATAATGTATGCCGTGGAGCTGTTTACTTGTTTTAGCCATATGCAATAGTGATAATAGTATGTACATAAAATGGTGCATTTTTTAAGTGATGTTACCCTTTCATCCCTGGGTATTATGGGTAATTTATTAAAGCAACATGACAACATCTATTAGTGTTAGCTGGAAAAGAAATGTTCTTTGGAAATATAGTATTTTTGAAATGATGTAGTGGAATACAAACACATGGCATCAACAATTTGATAAGTGTGGCTGAATGGAAGTAGATTAGGGTGCAGAAGCTGTTAAAGTAAAAGAAATGAAAGAACCAGGGAGTCTTGTTTGCATACTCTGTGATATATGGAAGGAGACCTATTCAAGTTTCACATTAGGGAGATGTTTGCCCATTCATTTCCCTCTTAAATCTATATTTAACAAGGGTAATGTGTATAAAAATGTACCTATGGTACGTAGAGGGAGACAAGAGAAGAGCTGTTTACCCAAGCATTTTACTTTGAAATCTATATTTATCTAGCTTGATGCATTACCCCCCAAATTGCCCCTGGAATATATGCTACATCGCTCTGGAGTGCTGAGTGGAGCAGGACAAAGGACCAAACAGAGGAGATATTTAAAATATAATAGTCGGTCTAGACCTGCTCTATATGAAAAAGTGCCCTGAGATAACTTTGTTATGATATGGCGCTATATAAATAAAACTGAATTGAATTGAATTGAATATTTTGACGCTCTTATTTGTCAGAGAAGAGGCTAGTGTGTGTAGTGGATGGATGGAGTGGAGATCCCCAGGATGCTGCTACAGCTGAGTTACAGCAAACTGTACAGTATATGGGCCCTCAGGGCCAGCTGGGGCACAGAAACGACTCTATTCCTCTGCAGGGCCTTACATCCTGTGGTAGTGCTGGGTCCAGCTACCTAACAGTGGTAATCTGCGAGATTCTTGTTGTGTTTATTTTGGCTATGACGTTGCAGCTTGGAGGCCAGTGCTGTGGTGTGTTTGCAGTCAAATTCCCAGAAATAACTTGGCAATCAAACAGTGTGTCCCTGCAAGTTTTGTTTGTTGGTGTTGTTTTTTGGATGTTCTGTTGATGAATTTTAACACATTTTTCTTAGTTAACTACCCATTTCTTCTTGTGTTTACTCCAAACAAACTGCAGTTGCTGCTGCCAGTAAATTAAAAAGCATCAGAGGAGTTTTCCATGGAAATATCTGCATGACACCAAATGCTTCTTACACAAATAAAGCTTTTTATGAGACTAGTACATACAGGTTATTATTCATGACATCATTCAGCAAGACAAAATAGTAGTTTATTTATCTGAAAATGATGAGTGTTACTTACCCCTGGGACAGATGAGTTACTACTGAACCTACCAGCATTATTGTCATTAAGATCTGACTCAGTAGATGCATGTGTGGTGCTGCTTTATAATCCTACAAACAAGTGAAATTAACAGGGTTAATTACAGAGATAGCATGAAACCGAAATGTGCAGAATTCTAAATCTTGCCTTACAAGATAAGATCTCATTTTACTTTGGATTAGATAAGGGACAAGTATTACACAGACCTGGACCAGAGGTGTCAGGCAGCAATCATTTCAGAAAATTGCTTCAGCTTTTAAAGCAAACTGCCAGAGAAAATATCTGTGTTGATAGCCCCAGGGCCTTTGTGTGAAAGTATTGCCAATAGAGAAAGTGCTTTTGTGGGAAGGAACTCAATGTGCAGGTCAAGAGACTGCAGGTGAGCTCAGAGCACAGTGACCCCTACCAGTCCGGGTCATCCATCAAGCCGTCCCACCCTGCTACAACTCACATCAGGTATCCATCTGCAGGCTGCCAGCTGCCCAGCCTCACACACGCTGCAAAAAAGTGTCATTTTAAAGCAACATTTTGGGAAATAGGTTTATTTGCTTTCTTTGTGGGAGTGAGATGAGATGAGCAATATCAATCTCATGTCTGTATGTTAAATACAGAGCTGGAGTCTGGATGTGGTTAGCCTAGCTTAGCATAAAGAAGCAAGGGGTACAACAGTTTATCCATCCACTCAGTACTTTTGTAAAGTGCACCAAACCTGGTAACCTCACTGTGACAACAAGATTCCAGGAAGCTGCACACAGTCACTGCACCCGACTGTTGCTCATCAAGAAATAGTTCCAGCATGTAACTCCTCCTAAAACTACAAATAGTTGTTTTTACATTTCTGTTTGTCTACTTGTTCAATCAGATACAACCTGTACATACAACCAGCTTTAGACGTATTAGTAGGCTTTTTCACTTTAAACAGAGCCAATTATTTAACTCTCTTTCCAGTCTCAATGCTAAGCTAGGCTAACCACATCCAGCTCTGTACTGGCACAGACATGAGATTGATATTGAGGAAAGAAAGCAAGTAAGTGATTTTCCAAAATGCTGAATCATAGTGGTGGAGCAGTATTGTTATGATTGGAACATCCATTATTTTTTAACAATGCACAGTCTGGTCCTGATAACAGATGAGTCCTACTTTTCACTCTGTACCCCATTTGCAGCATAATGACCCAGAGAAAGGGAGTGACTGAGGGCAGGGCGGAGGAATGAAGAGAACTGAGAAACAAATGTAAATACAGAACAACTGGGTGTGAATTTATGACCACCGTTAAAGAGTACTCTGTCATCCGAGCCTTGCTGCTGAACTGGTTCGCGTGGTTCTCGTCTAAATTTAGCTGCCCCCTGCGTACCAGGGACTGGTGGATGAGGGGGAGAAAGAAACCATCACAAGGTTGCAGCGTCTCCTTCCCCCTTGTTTTTCAAGCCTGGTTTGGCCAAAGATCCTGTCAGATCCTGTGGTGGAAAAGCTCACACTTCTGTAACCGCTGTGCACTGTGGTATGCAAGCTTTCTAATCACAAACAGAGTCATCTTCTCCTCTGCTTTAGATGAAGCTGGCAGCCCATACTGATAGCTTTCACCGCGCCTCTCTTTGAGGCTGGAGTTGTCATGCCCTGGCAAAGTAGCTAGAGCCGAATATGGCCTTGAAAGCTCGGGCCATTATTTATTCATGTGTCTGCATGCAGATGTCGAGCTGAGATGAGAAATAGGGCTCCTGGCGGCTCAGAGGGCTGCACTTCTAATGAGGAAATTCAAGCCATTTTCTCTCTCAGGGATAGATTGACATCTAGATTTGCTCTTCAGTGAGGACTAATTTCGATTCTGTCATGTGTAGGCACCTTGCTTTATTCCCCTGAGTGCGGTGCTTACACTCGGTGACGCGCCAGCCACCGCTGTGTACCGTCTGGTGGAGAAACAGAGCTGAGCCGCCTCTGCTGCAGCCTATGCCTGCAGTCATCTGAGCGTTTAAAGGTCCCAGGGAGCATCTGGCCCCGCTCAAGCAGTGTGAGTGTGGAGTCGCATCTTTGCTCCTCTTTCTCCTCTCTTCCTCCTTTGTTTGACTTTGTTCTTCCTGCAATTTTGCAGAGGCAGCCACAGGGTGGGAAAGGGAAAGGGAGAGGAGAAAGAGAGCTGCAGCTTCTCTCATCTCTGCCAAGCTCTCCGGCTGTCTTCCCCTGGCTCTTTGTTACGCCTCCACTGCTTCACTTGCTGCCTAAAGCTACAGCTCCCTGGTGCACACAGATATGCTGGGGTGGATCTGCCTATGATGTGCTTATCATAAGGTTTGCCATCACCTGAGGGAAAGAGGCTGACTTATTGTTGCTCTCCAAACTGAGAAAAAGAGAATAAACATATACAACCTTGATATGTTGTCACATCAGTGAAGAAATACCACACGGCTTTCTGATTTTGGTTTGCACTGCCAAATCACTGCTGCATTTATTCCACTAATTCTTTTGTTCTGCAGCCCGAGAAGACTGCTGCTAGTTGCTGGTGCAGATATTCGTGCCCCCACAAATCACCTGACCCTGATTTGGATCAGGTTGACAATTCACTGCCCCCCTCAATCTGTTATACTGGCAACTTTCCAGGTGCCAAGAGACAGATGGAGAGGGACTCTCTTTCCTTGCATCACCTTTTCCCCTCTGCTTGAGAATGTGCTACATGTTAAATTTGAGGCAAAGAGAGCTGAAGGCTCACCAAGTCCTGCTCTGTGAGGCATGTGGAGCAGTGCTCTTTTGCCATCTTGTGGTCATATGTAGTAACTGTAGTAGGCACAATGATGTATTCACTCATCTGGTTGTTGTTTGTTTTGAAACTGACATGTGAATCATGCCAAAGTGACTCTAGCTCCAAAGTATAGAGTCCAGTGTGTGCCACCAAAATAAATATAGACTTCTAATCTAAGTGTTACTAAATCCACTCTTCTGACGTATATGTACAGTCACTTTATTATACTATATATGATTGATTTTGGTCCCAATATGTAGTGTTCATAACAATAGGCAATACTCTTTGAAAAGAGCCTGAAAATCTGCCCTGTGATGTTGCCTTGTACTCCACTCCAAAGTGCAAGGCAGACACATTCACCAACCTCAAGACACATAAAAAAAAAAAATCAACTGGCGGCAATGTGGAGAGTTCTGTTCTATTCTTCCTGATCGCCACAGATGGTGGAAATCCAGGTATTACATACCATCTCTGGGAATCACTCGTGAATGTGAATCGTTATACTGCCAGTGTAGACAGTTGTATCAGCTGAAGCTAAGATGGACAAGAGGAGACTCTCTAGACACTCTAAACTCTATACAAAAGAACAATGAAGTTACTATTTTGTACATTAACTGTATGGGCAAATTCCGTACACCTTAATTAATGCTCATTAATAAATTAATTACAATGTCTGGTCTTTTCCTTCCTTTTCCAGGTGAAGCTGCCTTTCCCCGTAGATCAAATCACAAATCTTCCACGGAACGACTTCCAAATGTTGGTGAAAATGCACAAACTGACCTCGGAACAGCTCGAGTTTATCCATGACGTGAGGCGGCGGAGTAAGAACCGCATTGCGGCGCAGCGCTGCCGCAAGCGGAAACTCGACTGCATCCTGAACCTGGAGTGTGAGATCAGAAAACTGGTGAGTCGACTGTTTCCACCAATACTAACTGTCGTCAACTGTCATCTGTCCACAGAACTCTCCTATCTTCATTAGACACCTTGCCATCAGCAATAACAATTATCTCAACCACTACCTGAACAAAGCAAAGGAAATAATGATGTGATGAAGTACTTGCTCTGTGATGGGCGGGCATTGTTTAGAGCAGCCCCATTCTATCAGCACTTTCACACCATCAGAGTGCCTTCTGGTCGCCATGCTGAGTGTGTGGAGAAGTGTGTGGGTTGGTGAAGCCCAATCTGCAGGCAACTGTTTTTCTGTGGTGGGTTTGAAACTGAAAGTCTTTGATTTGCTGTGTCAGCCTTCAAAAATGTTACAGCAAGTCCCATGATAGTAATAACAATAAACCTTTTATTGTAAACCTTTACTTACTAATACATAAGATGCAGCTCAAAGAACTCACAGACTGGCCTGCTCCAGCTGTATACAGTGAGAGAGAGTGTTGTGATGTAAGAGGATAATAAGTTCAATACAGTATATGAAAGGGACATTAAAGGATAGATTCACATTTTTTCAAGTCCGTTCTAAAACAATTGTCAGGTGCCCATAACAGGTTGTCTTGCCATTAAAAGATCCCCTCCTAATGTGCTTCCAATGTATGTGATGGGGGACAAACTCCACACCTTTAAAGTGTCATATTCTGTGTGTGTGTGTGTGTGTGTGTGTGTGTGTGTGTGTGTGTGTGTGTGTGTGCGTGCGTGCAGGTGTGTGAGAAGGAGAAGTTGCTGACGGAGAGGAACCAGCTGAAGGCTTGTATGGGTGAGCTGTGGGAGAACTTCTCCTGCCTGTCGCAGGAGGTGTGCAGGGATGTCCAGCTGAGCCCCGAGCAGGTCCAGTCTTTACACCACTACTGCCCTGTGCTGCGGCCCTCCAACTCCACTGCCAGCAACAACGCTGCCCACGAGCACAAGCCTGCCCCCAGCCCCAACACCACCACCAGCATCGACCTCACTGGCCACTCAGGCTCGGCCACGCCGGAGCCCAGCTTCCACGGGTCGTCCGGCCCCTCAGAGAGCGAGCCCGACTCGGCCGTCAGAAATGGGGCGGACAGAGATATGGACGGCCAAGATGCCAGTTTGTACACAAAGTCAGGACTTTCCCTGGAGAAATCCAACCAGACGGTAACGGTTGATTTTTGCCAGGAAATGACTGACAAATGTACAACTGACGAGCAGCCAAGGAAGGACTGTACTAAGTAGTGGTGGTTCTCTGTGTTGTTGTTTTTGATGGGGTTTTTTTTATTATTTAATTTTACTCTTGTGACAAACCCTCTCTCTGGGTTGTTGAGACAGTCAGCCTCCGCCAGTGTTCACTGAAAAACAAGCTTTGTTTGTATTTATGTCTTTTGTGCTGTTTTATTATTTTTTTTTTTTGTTCGTTTTGAACGGTTGACACTAAAGTTGTCTTAACAGCAGCAATACTGTTCTCCAGGTATTCTCCTCTTATCATGACAGAGTGGGAACTTCTCACCAAACCCTTACAATGGTGCTATACCCACCCCAGCAGCAACCTCTACAGTGGAGACTCTGTTCTTCATGTGTCACACATCACAACTCAAAGTTGAACCTCATCGGACCTAAACAGCAGCTCTCTTTGTCTCCCTGTGTACCAACAGTAACTCTGTTCCTGCCTTTCTCTTTCACATTTGCTCTTCTCCTTTTCCCATTCTGTCTCTATCAATCTTCTCTACCTCTTTCTGTCTCATTGTCTTTCTCTCTCTCTGTCTGTGGTTTTTCTCTCGCTCAGTGGCCCTCTTCGTCACAGCAATTCAAACTCAGGAAAAAAAATCCTCTGAATGTTCAACCTAATTCATGAAAAATAAGAATACAGCTTCTGTACGCGAGGAAGTTACGATGCAGTTAGACTGTAAAATGTTCATATGCAAAAATGTCTTCAAGTGTCTCGCATTTGTATTTCTGTACAGGAGAAGTTTGTACAGGCTGTAACCGAAAAACATTCCTCCTATGCCTTCCTCAGCACTGAATTGAAAGGAAAAAAAGTTTTTTGCGGGCGGTTAAATGGCTATTTTTATTTCCCACTCATCAGCAATACCATTGTATTTGGATGTTGTAACGGTGACTTTCAAGTGCTTGTTTGGCAGAAATGTATATAGTATGGAGCATGATGACTGTAACAGTGATTTTGTACAGGTAGAGGCTTAGATGTTTCTTTTTCACCGGGGTTATATCAAGCACCTTTTTGCTAAGGGAAAATCTTTGCTTTGCTGTTTCCTGTCCTGCCTAACGAATACTCCCCATCACGGCGGGTGTTCTTATACTCAGGAAATCAGCTCAATACACATGTAGACACACACGTACAGTACATACAGACACATGCGTCAACACACACATGTAAAATTTTGAGCCCCATGCATGTATAAAAGTTAGACTTTCAAGATGTGTTTTTTAACATGTGGCTCAGGCCAGCTCCTCTCCACCTTTGACTCCTCTTTAAATGTGAAAAAAGAGTTCTGCCTTGTGTTATTTGGAGGAAATCTTATTTCTTATCAGTATTTAAAGATGCTATTTGTGTACACTCTCTCAGACATGCTTTAGGTTTCTTCAGTTTTGCTGCTTGATGTTCGGAGAGAACAAAAAATGTAGCCATCAAGTGACATATACTTAATTTTTTTCAAATTGATCCTATAACACCTATTGACAAAAAGGGGAAAAAATGACTTAATTCAGGCACTTTCCGGCCATGCTCAGAGACATTTAGCACTTCAATGAGGGTCTTAGTCTTTGTTTCAGACCCCTTAAAAGTCTGAGACTGGAGCACTTAAATTGGCACTTCAGGAGGAAGCATCTTGTTGATATGATCATATAAATATACAATTAAAAATATCTCAATGAAGAAGATGTATCTGAAACCTAAACACAAAAGGAAGCTAATGTTTTAGTATAAGATTGTTCACACCTTATCTTTGTATTTCTTTAGGAATTGAATAAGCTAATCAGAATTAATTTGACGTGAAAACAGTGTATGTGTTGTCCAAATGATTAAGTAACAATCATAAGATAGTAACACATTTGCCCTAATTGTGCATTTGTTTGAACATCCTACATTGTGATGTGCATGCATGCTGCCTATAGCTATAAGCCTAGTTAGTTTGTCTAGCTTCTGTTTGCCTCATAAATTCTCTCTGGAGCAGTCTGCTTTTAAAATGATGTTTTTAAAATGTCTATGTATAAACAAGCTGAATTATCTCAACCCTCACTAGAGGCAGGCTTTATGTACAAGCAGGGCCATACTCTAAAACAAAGGTTGAATTCAATTGGAATGTGAAGCTTTATTCATTGCTCTTGAAAGTCCCAGTTCAAAATGGCACTCCCTGTTAGCTTAATAGAGAGCTGAAGCCAATGTCACCTCTAGGCTAGCTGCTGTTCCATTAGCTTCTGTCGTCTGTCTCTCATTGAGCATTTCTTCCACGGTCTTTCTGAAAAAGAGAAATGTGTTCCTGAAGTTTACTATCCTTACTTTAAGACAAATGAGTATCTACTACAGTACTTGCTATTAAAAAATGCAAACCCGTCGTGATTTAAAAAAGCTAAACAACAATGGTTTTGTTAGCATGCAAAAAACTACAGTGTCTGTGAAGTTTAACCAACCAAACTATGTCACGATATCTTAATGTCTAATGTTGGTAACTTTTAGCAGTAATCTCTGCTGTCTACAAAACATTGTTCAGCCTTCTCTGCCTTGCCATTACTACAGCCTTGTCGAACCTAGCTTCAAACCGCTCGACTGGCCTCTTCTTTGGAGCTGGTGACGTTCACCTGTTAAGGTCTTGGGCTTGTGGGAAATGGTGTTTGTTAAGTGCTGCTTGAATTTACCATCCTTGTGTATGTTTATGTGAACCACATGGCATACTGTTGATTTTGGTTATGTTGTAGGGCTGTAGTTATTTATGTTATTACAAATGTCAGTATGATTTTGAATGAGGTTTTCTTTCCTCTGTAACACAACACAAAAATTCTGGTTTCATTCTCTGTGTTCATTGAAGCTTTAGCCACAGAGACCTTCAGTCTGTAACACCACTCGGTTTTTTTATTTATATCTCCATTTGAGCAAAGAAAAGAAAATCTAAAACTTTCATATAGGATTGATTCTATTCGTACTACAGATATAGTAAAGAGGCTTTTGAGTTTCTGATGTGTAAGTAAAACTGTCAGATTAAAGAGTGCTTAAACACAAAAATTATGTTTTTTTGAGCTGTTGACACATTCATACAGACTATGTATGGGGAATTATATCAAAAGTATAAATGTAGTCAGCAATTCAAATAAGACCTCAAAATACTTTCTATTTCATTCTATTTGGGGGGTTAAAACTTGAGTTGGACACTCTCACCTGGTTTGGAAACTTAACTGCTGCTACGAAGCTAACTCCCCCTCTTTTGATGACATCACACCCAAGATCTGAAGTGGGCACAAAATGTTTACACCCTGAACTATTTAAATGCAGGTTCAGCTCTTCGTATCAGTCTATATAGTGAGATCTGAACTGGGGCTTTGTTCAAGAAGTAAGAAAACCTTATTCAAAATCACATTGATATTTGTAATAATATATTACTAAAAATGCAGACCAACAACATAACCTTGCTAAACAGTATGTTGTGTGGTTCATGCACGGCCTTTAATGAACACCATCTACTTTGTTAAAATCACAAAGGGTTCAAATTCTAGATATTCTAAATAGAAAGTGCTGTAGTCTATACTTATTTTTCTTAGAATGGATAGTAAACCCTATATAGACATTTATAGCAGATCAAATGCGGGTGCAATTAAGCTAGCCTAGCAATTAGCCACACCCTGTGACACTACCTACTCCTCCACCCAACTTTGGGTGATTTCTTAAAATGTGTGTATTAACATGGGACAGGCTGTTTCATTACCCTTTAAGATTATTTTGAAGCTACACAATTTTAATTCCTTGAACAATCTATGTGAGTATTTTTTGGCGAAATAAATCTGGGATTTGAAGTCCTCCCCCTGACTTCAATTGATGTAAATTTTAGATGTAGTTTCAAATATGATCTGTATCATGTGAAACTGTTTCTGTTCTACAGCCAGAGAAAATGTATATTTTATAAACCTGAATCTTTTGACAATTCAAAGACTAGTCCCTACTTTGTAGAGTACATAGACCTACACACGCATAAACACATGCACACATACAGTATACATATATTCGTACAAGATACACACAGTACATACGTTGTGGCACAGCCTGAGTGCGGAGCAGTTGTGGTTCAGCCCTTTTTCCTATTTGTGCTCTTTTCATTTGTATGCATATTTACTGAAGCAAAAGAGTATTTACCAATTTACCATGAGGAGATTCTACCAGGTTCAAGCCAGAAAACTAAAGTGGAACCATCTACATTACAGAAGCTTCTATTCTGCAAACATTATGCAACTCATTTTCTATTTGTGTTTTCTATTTTCTATTTGTGTACTTGCATTGGGGAACACCAACTCTGACTTTATGTTTTTCTGTTTGAAAAATGAATTCATGAAGTTTGTCTTGTATCAAAGCTATTGTAACAAAGGCCCCTGGGTGTCTCTTCAGATGTCCTAATAATATTACAATGATCACATTCTTGTTTTTCATAGCAGAATTTATTTTATACCTATTGAATGTTGATAATTCAACTTAACAAATCCTTAGATTCCTAAAGCTCTAAGATGAAGAGATGATACAACAAACAATCCCCTGAAGCACACTCTCTAGTCAGAAAAGCTTTTTGTCCAGACTTCTAAGCTCTTTGAGTCTTGCTGCATGCAAAAATAAAATTGTCACTTACCTCTTACGGCATATAGTCATGCAGATAGTTTTGGTTGTATTTGTTATAAAGTATTTGTCTAGGTTTTGGGATATCTGGCTCTTGAGATTTCTGCCTACACTCTTTACACAATGGAAACATTTTGTTTGTGGTGCTCTCATTACTGAAAAATTACATTTTAAAAATTCAACAATTCTTTGCAGAAGTAGTGTCCTGTTGGAAAATCCCATTGCTATAATTTTCATTTTCAACATTTTATCAATTTTTTGTTGTTGTTGTTGTTTTTGGAGTTCCAATGAAAACTTAAATCAAAATTCAATCAAAACTACCTTCGTTCTGTTGGGGTGGTGGCAGAAATCACAAACAATCTCAGAACTTTGGCAAATTAAACCAAACCTACATGCATGACTAGATACCATTTGAGGTAAGTGAGAAAATATGTTTTTTTGTCATTTGGGTAGTGTCTCAGGGTGCCAAGCATTTAAACCTGCTCTCTTTATCACTCTGAAGCAGACTTTTTTCTTTTTTTTTTTGACTTGCTTTGTTTGAGAGTCAAATAAAACATCCCTTAAAATGATTTGTTAATATTACTTAAAGCCGCATTAATTGATTTTTTTAGCCACTGTAAACACAACATTGACATATTATCACCATATAAAGTTTTTAACGGCTAACAATTTTGCAAACAGTTTCCTACTTACACATTGAGTAGACAGAGAGCAACATTAGCATTCATTTGGAGTGGTGTTTGTGTTTAGCTCTTTAGCTGCTAAATGCTCCACTATGTTCACCAGCTAGTACCTGACTCTTTGTAGCCATTTGGTGCTGGGCTGGTAGTGCACAATGAGTTTTTCAAAGCTTTGTTTTGCTAAAAAAAAAAAGAAAATTTAAAAAAGCTGCCTGCTGCTGGAAACAAGATTGATGACAGCAGAATTTGCTGGTTGTAAACCAAAACAATGAGCTAAAAGAGGCCAGAAAGCTCTGCAGAGCTGAAGGGAAAATGAGAGTTGGTGATAATTATGTGTTGGTTCGTCACTACGAGCGACACCTTTCACATTACACATAGTCATCTGATCCATTGTTCATATAAAAATATTGATTAATGCAGCTTTAAAATTGTTGTAACATTAATACTTCTATGCATAGAAAACAAAATAAATTTGATACTTACATATGAGGAATCCTCCAGGTTACTTTGTGCAGGCTCAACACTTTTTTGGTTATGACCATTACAGCAATAAAAAATGTTGCTGTTGCTGTAACTCTGTAATTGAATGCTTGTACCTTTTTGCTGTGTATTTGTCTTGTTTAGTTAAACTTCTTTTGTTGCTGCTTCTCTGAAACAAACACTGGCTTTTCAACTCCAAAGGTTGTTCAAAAGAATATGAACAAAGACATGCCTTTCTCAAAGATTGCTCAACTTTATTGAAAAAAAAAAACTGGTATCCTGGTTGAATGCGCAGGCTGAGATCATTGCGTAAAAAATATAAAAATGGAAAATGTTTACAAATAGGTGTCATGTCATGTTTGATCAATTTTTGCCATGTAAAAATCGCTCGGTTCAATTGGACTGGTTCTTGGTGTTGTGTAATGAGACAAGGAATGAGTTTCCTCACCTTGTCTTTAATCCAACTTTTGGGATGGGTCAGCATTACATGGATACAAGTGCACCTCCGATATTTGCCTTAGAACTTGCAGAGGCCATAGTTCACATTCAAGTGAAGTGAGTGTATGCAGGGGCCTGGGCCCCCATCCCTGAGTCACCAGTGCGGACTTTCTCACACTTATCTACCTGTGAAATCCTTCATACCTCTCATAACTGGTCAATGACTGTATCAGCAAACTGCATCAGGTGTTTTTTCTACATGCTTTTTACACAGATTATATGGATTATTGTATTAGTAGATTTTGGTGCATAATTTTTAATGTAATAGCTCTTAAGCTTGTAGTTCAAGTTGTTCTTTCTTTAATTTTTCTAGATGACTGTTTTGTGTTAATATTGTCAATTTGAAATAGCTGTTATTTGCTTATTCTCTACTAAGAGTTCTTACCTTTATAATTTTTAAATGCTATATGACCCTAATTAATTAAAATGACTTAATAACCATTGTAAATACGGTATTGCGCAAACCCCATTTTCATTCATTTCAATTGCTAGTGTTCTATAAATTACTTTTTTGTCTAGACACCATTTCTCTTTATGAAATAAAGAAACATGCATATCATGTTTTGTGTTTTGTGGATGTTGTTGCAAAAACATGACAAAATGTTGGTCAGTTTTAAAGCTGCATTAATTGATCTTTTGGCCACTTGGGGGCAGCAAAGCAAGCTGCAAACACAACACTGACATACAACCAGATACAGTTTGAAATCTTACAACTAAATCCAACAGACACAGAGCAACGTTAGCATTCATTTGGAGTTGTGTTTCTCATTTCTAAGGTCATGTAATGACCAAACTGGACAGAAAACCTTTTAGTAGAATGAGAAGTACATAGTAATCTGTTTATTAGTTTTTCAGTAATGTTCATGTATAAGTAAACTTTTTGACCCAGGGGAAAGGCCATGGGGTTATCACTATCAGCCAGGTTTATGCTCAGTGGACTATGAATATCCACACAAAACCTTATAATAATCTGGACAGAATAGCTGTTGAGATATCTTGCTGTGGACAAAGTTTTGGACAGGGCCAGCCAACTGGCTGACATCACCATCAGCAATAGCTGCCACACTGTAAGCTTCATTAGAGCCATTCTAGACTAAACAACATACCACTCAGACAAAAGAGTTTGGTTCTGCTTAAGTGGGAAAAGTGTTTAATAGAAAAAAACAACAGAAACATTCACAATAAAAGCTTAAATTTGTCAGATATATTCATAAACAATATTGGGCTACTCTCAGTCAAAGCAAAATGTTGAATTTGAAGAGCCCTTTTTTTCTCCAGCTCATTCTGTATGATTAACCATAAACACTGGTTCTCTCATTTTTTTTTTTTTTTTTTGTGGTTGCCAATTCCACAATCTTTAATTACAATCTTCAGCCAAATATCTCTGCCACAGGCTTTTGGTCTCATTTTATGAGCAGTCACTTATGCTTTGAGCCAAATATCATTTTGATTCATATTTGATGTATGGTCTCCAAAAACTACGCACAACCCTAAATAGCATGTAGTTTGCAAACTATCAATATAAAAATATCAGATGCTGGAGATATCATTTGTACAGTACATGCGTCTATTACAGTACATGCGTCTATGGAATGCCATGTTAACATTTGAACTGAAGTTCATGTTCATGCACAACAAATTCTGTATAAACACACTGTGAAAACATAAAGTTACAGTTGAGAGACAGGATGATCCCTCGGTCCGTTTAGAACTCCCATATGCTTCTAGCTTGGTCCCAAAACAGTCATTCAGTTTACTTTTTCATGATTGAAGACAGCTCCAGAATCATGCTCTGAAAGAAAGATGTGTGGACAATGCATGGTTATTATTCAAATCACAGACACAAACACATTTTTCTTAACAGCAGCTGAAAATCTAGTTTTTTCCAACCTCCAGTGGTTTAACTTCTCACCTTGTTGCTGTGATGTAGAAGTGTACTCCAGGGTGTGTCAGTACCATGTGACATGACTCATGGGTGTGGTTACAGGTGCAACAGAGCACACTTCTGACCAAACCCAACCACACCAGAGGTCCACCAGAATGAAACTTTCAACCAGAGGGTGCAAGGATACACTGCTTCTCAGCCTAGTTGTAAGTTACTCTTTAAGATATTTCCCATTTTTCTTACATTTCCAATTTTCTTCAGAACTTTTTTCTCAGAACATTTATCATTTTCCTTACATTTCCAAATATCCAAGATAATAAGGATTGCGAGATAAATTGGAGGGGCAGCAAAAATGTCAAACAAGATAGAAAAGACAGACAAAAAAAAAAAGAAAGAAACAACCTCAAAACAGTTATGCTACACAAAACAATTTTTTCAGACTTTTTTTCAGGTTTTACATGAACACAAAATTTATGGTGATTTTGGTGATTTCACATGGTAGATTTCATTATTTTTTATTTGGTCTGCACTCTTCTCACTTGTTTGAAGTTGGAAACAAATTATGTCACTTACTTTCATGCACCATTCATATTTAATATTTATCAATATTTGAATCAAAATGTGATGACAGTTGTGGGGTTGCTGCTCATTTTTCCAGACCATTGTTAATCAAATCTGATCAAAACAGATTAGCTAAGTTAAACTCTAAATTAATAATACCTAAGGGTGTTTTCAAACTTTGGTTGTTGATTATTTAGTCATGGATATTTAAGGTTATAGAAGGACTTAAGATTTGAAGTTGAAGTTTTCAGGGGCTTTAAAGGATCACAAGACTAAAAGACCAGCAGAACCACTGGTTTACACATAGGTGCGTGTGTGGCTAATGTCAATATTGAGTAGAGACTAGATCAATGGAAAGGAGCGTGTTGTAAAAGACCTAAGTTCGGTGGTAAAACACTGTATGGCAGAATTTTTTTACAAGCGTTTTCAATTATTTAAAGGGTTAGTTCACTCAAATAAAATAAATAATAATACAACATATTTTCTCACTTACCTCTATTCGGATCCATCCATGCAGATAGTTTGGGTTTTATTTGTCCAGGATTTGAGATATCTGTCTCTGAGATTTTTGTCTCTACCCTAATACAATGGAGGTAAATGGATTTTTGTTTATGGTTCTGCAATTAACTAGAGGTAAGTGAGAAAATATGTTTGGTTTCTATTTGTTTCTTTTTTTGTTATTTATTTAAAGAGCAGCTTAACATAAGCTGAAAATCTTGTTTTTCTGCCCTCCAGTGGTTTAACTTCTCACCTTGATGCAGGATGTACCATCGTACTCCAAGGTGTGTTGGTACATTGTGGCATCACTGATGGGCGTGATTACAGGTGCAATAGAGCACACTCCTGACCACGTCCAACCACACCCAGCTGAGATCAGTCAAAGGTGCAACAGATCAAAAGCTTTCAACCAGACAGGGCAGTAAATATGGAACTATGAAAAAAAAATCAAAAATAAATAAAAATACATCAAACAAAGACACAAAGTGTAATACAATACACATTGTTATATGTATTTCCTTTTTATGTATGAATTTACTGTCATTATTAAATATGCTAAAAGGGCAATTATTTAGCTACTGTCTTTAATAACCAAATGCAGTTTTTCATTGTGACATGAATTTCCATGCCACATTAAAATCAAATCATAACACAGAAAACAAAATGAAGAGATGTATTGTATTTCAGTGTTGCCCAGCAGAGGGAAGCATAGACCTGCCAATACTAAGAGGAGCTTCAAGAGACCATTATCTTTTTTGAAATGGATCATTTGTCCAATGACAGCCTGGGGGCAGAGCTTAGAGTTACTTGACATGAGCTGATGGCAGCCATACATAAAAAGGAAATACATATGACAATTTGTAATTGTATTTACTTTATTTCTTTGTTTGTTCTTTGCTTTTATTTAGGCATTTTATATCTTCCATAAGTAAAACACTGCTTTTTCAGCCTGGTGTTAAGTTACACTTGGAACTGGACTGTACTGCTTCATTAATATATTCAGTTATACTCATCAGATAGCCAAGTAGTGACATTTGTTGCTTTATGGGCTCCATACATGACTGGATCATTTTCTTTTCTCACCATGGACATCCTCCTGCCGCTGGCTGGAGGCGGTGGGGTCACCACCGGACTCTCTCCCTGGTTGAGGTGCTGGGCCTCGACATCTGTTCCACTCGGAGAATCGCCGCTGTCAGACGGAGTGGCCAGCATGCCCTCTGACAGTTCTCGGGACATAAAACTGCACTTCCTGGCTGTTGGGTAGTGGTCACTCTCCGGAGAATCACTCATGTCACTGAGCTCCTTACAAACACTCACTCTGCTCTGCTTCCTCTGCGGGTTCCTCAAGGCTGCTGGAATCTCCATGTGGCTGGCCATCAGCGTGGGTCGAGGTCCTGCATACTGCGGCTGGCCCGAGCCGTGAGGTCCATTTGACTCATCACTGCTGCATGAGGTCCTCCTGTTGTCCAGAGTGTAGCGCCGCTCCACAGGCCCCAGCTGCTGTAGACCCTGGATGTCAACTTGGCTTGGCAGATACTGCTGGTTGTAGTTGTTAGACCCCTCCTGATTCTGAGGGGCCATTAGAGCCAAATTCAATGGCAGAGTCTCCCCACGAGCATCAGACACAACAGAGCAGGTCATCTGTGTGAGCTGCATCAACCTCTGTGGTGAGGAGTTAGTGAGCACACAAACCTGCTGCACCATGGAGTTTTTCTTTGACCTGTACACACTGTCATCATCTCCATATTTGTATCCATACAAGCTTTGTTTGATCTTCTTCACCCCCAGATGGAAAATCTCCAGGAGGTTGAGGAATAAAGAAACTCCAGCAATAACCAGCATGAAAACCATGAAAATGTTCTTCTCTGTTGGCCGTGACACAAAACAATCAACACTGTTGGGGCAAGGCAACCTCTCACATTTGTACAGAGGAGACAGTCCAATGCCATACAGAGCACACTGACCTATAATGAAACCCACCTCCACCACAGATCTGGTTAAGATATGGAAAACATATGTGCGCAGCAAGGAGCCTCTAAGGGGAGCTTTCCTTACTTTCTTCTGTTCATCTAGTTTCCTAAGCTCTCGCTCAATTCTCTTATGGTCCTCCTGGACGGGGTCTGTCCCCTCCAGCTCAGCTTTGAGACAGGCTTTCTTCCTGTGCCTCTCCTTCTCAAGTGTCCTCAAACGGTACAATGCATGCCCCATGTAGACCAAAGACGGAGAGGACACAAAGATGATCTGCAGGACCCAGTAGCGGATGAGGGAGATGGGGAAAGCCTGGTCGTAGCAGACATTCTTGCAACCGGGTTGCTCTGTGTTGCAAACAAACTCACTCTGCTCGTCATCCCAGACGTCCTCCGCCGCAACGCCAAGCACAAGCATCCGGAAAATGAAAAGGATGGTGAGCCAGATCTTCCCCACAATAGTGGAATGAATGTGGACCTCTTCTAAAATACTCCCTAATAAGTTCCAGTCCCCCATCTTCTGTCACATTATTATTTTCTGTCAGTGAATAAAGAAACATAAGTAGTTTGCAGGTTTTTCATTAAATGAGAAGTAAAAAATGCAATAGAAATTGTTTTACTTACATGTTTTCTAGGGTCCTTGTCTTGTGTGCTTCAGCATAAAGCCATTATAAAAGAGCAGATTAATCTGTGGAGACATCAGACAGACAAGACCCCACTGTGCAGTGCAGCTGACACTATTTCAATGCTGTTGCAAACTAGGACTCCAGTTTGAAGTCATTGATCCCCCACATGTCCCTATAATGCCCTGAGGTTAGTTTCACCCTAACACTTTTAACAGGACACTACACTGGAAATAGCACCAACTGAGATGTCAATACACAGCCTATGCACAATGTGTTCAGCTTTCTTGCTTTAATAGTACAATAGTGTGCAATAGTGTCCTTGAATGGGAGCAAATCCCTGCAGCCAGGTGGAGGGTGTTACAGCAGCACATTGATGCCCATGGTTTTGGAATCACATGTTCAACTAGCAGGAATAGATAGAATGCAGTGGTGGAAAATAACTCATTACATTTACTTAAATCCTGTACTTGAGTACAATTTTTGAGGTACTTGTACTTTACTTGAGTACATTTCCATGTTATGTTGCAAATATTGTACTTTCAACTCCTCCACATTTATCTGACAGCTGAAGTTACTACTTACTTTTCAGATTAAAAATGTACACAAAACTACTTGATATGTTTAGAAGTGCATTGTTGAATGAAACCAGTGTTTTTTGTCTTGTGAAGCCTTAATAAACAGCAGTGTCTAGAGAAATAATCCGGTCAAACCTCTGACACTGTGGTCCTTTCCCACGCTCACTGCCGGCTGCCTGCGAGCACTCACGCGGGCAGACTAGCCACCCAGGCTGGGAAACAGTAGTGGGAGCTGCCGCTGAAACCTCCGCGAGGAGGAGGCGGAGGAGAGTCGGGGAGAGCGCCGGGGAGCCGCCGGGATGACAGGTCACCTTCCAGCCAACTCTGGAGCAAAAGAATGCCGGGAGGCTACCGGGACGGTATTGGAGAAAGGGTGGTGAATATCCACCGGGGGCCTGTTGTCGCCACCCGGGGGCCTTTGGGACATGGAAATCACATTTGACACGATTATTTACTGATCGAAGGGGAATTGGCTAAAATCCTTCTCCTCACCTTCAAAGACCTAAATGGTCAGGCACCATCATATCTTACAGAGCTCATATTACCCTATTACCCAACTAGAGCACTGCGCTCCCAGAATGCAGGGTTCCTTGTGGTTCCTAGAGTCTCCTAAAGTAGAATGGGAGCCAGAGCCTTCAGCTATCAAGCTTCTCTCCTGTGGAACCAGCTTCCAGTTTGTGTACGGGAGGCGGACAACCTCCTCACATTTAAGAGTAGGCTTAAGACTTTCCTCTTTGATAAAGCTTATAGTAGGACCCCTGAGCCCCCCCTTAGTTATGCTGCTATAGGCCTAGACTGCCGGGAGACTTCCTAGGATGCACTGAGCTCCTCTCTCCTCCTCTCCCTCTCCATCTGTACGTACTCATATCCCATCAATGCTTGTTACTAACTCAACTTCTTCCCGTAGTTGTGTGCTTTCTCTCCTCTCTCTCTCTCTCTCCTTCTAATGCTTTCTGCAGGTGTTTCTGCCTCCGGAGCTGTAGAGTCTGGATCTATGGTTGCACCTGCTGCCCCCGTGCTCCTGTTCTGCACCCACTGCTGCTACTGCTGTTATTGTTCTTATTATTAGTATTGCTATTATAATATTGCTATTAGTATTATTTCTGTTGGTGTTATCATCAATACCATTACCACAACTATTACTTTGCATCTCTGTGTGGAACTGTACTGTGCTGCTGTATGTTCTCTTTCCTCCTGCTCTCTCTCTCCTTAGCATAAAAAGTGCACTAATATACAAAGATATATATATTTTCAGAATCAGGAGATCAAGCTGATGCTGAAAAATACCATGAAGGTTGGATGAAGAAAATTTTATGGTAAAATAGTTTGAGAGTTAGAGAAATAAAATAGAAGTCCTGTAGATACCGCTTCCTGCATCAGAGAAGGCCAGCACAGACAGGCACCAAGTATGAGTTAAAGTCTTGTGGATACCGCTGCTTTATGGAACAAGTTAGAGCAGGTCTAAACGGGAAAGCCATTTTAAAACCACACCTGAGGATAACACCTCTGAGATGTCGGAGGGTCTGTACGGTCAGGTGGTGGTAAAAATCCTGCGGATACCGCTCCTGAGAGGTCAGGAGGGCTGCACGAGCAGGCAATTAAAAGAGATACGCTACGGATACCGCTCCTGAGAGGTCAGGAGGTCTGTACGGGCAGACAATTTAAAGTGAAAAGTGATAGCTGTGTGGTTACCACTCCATCACTGTGGTGGCAGGAGGTCTGCTCGGACAGGCTACAAGTGAAGTCACTGAGAGGACAGTGACAGCCGGCTAAGGGGGTGTGAATGCAACGTTGTGTATGAGAGAAGTGTGTGTATGAGGAAAGTGTGTGATCAGAGAGCGGAATTACACTGTGAATGAGTGGAGTGCATGCATCAGCTGACTAATTGGCCTTTAGAAAAGCACAAACAGTGATAGTTCGAAATCATAAATTAAAAAAAAAATTAAATTAAATTTAGTGAATGTCAACAGTAGAACAATTGACACTAATGTGAGAAAATAACACCGAACAGAAATAGTTAGCTCAAAGCCGAGGCTGTAAATAAGCCCTGAATGGCTCGGCTGAGGAATCACCCTGTGCATATGTAAATAATTTCATTTACTGTAAATAACTCACTAATACTCATAACTCATATTTGATTAGTTGTAGCATGTATGGTATTTTAATCAAAAGCTGAATGATTGCAGCATTAAATAATCATTGATTTGGCAGAAGTGCCACAAGCTGCCTCAGATGAGGTTTTTACTAATCAAATTAGAATAGTTGAACAAACAAACAAAGGTAATTGGATATTTCTGAGCATTTTTGTGGTGGTTTTTGTGCTGTCATGGGTAATCGTAATATGGAGGGTTATGGAAGTTATATGGATGACATAGAAACTCAAGGCATTAGGACTCACTTTTGGCTAGAAATAACATACATTGATCAGAGTGGTGTGGAGCATTATCAAGATGCACAGCTGATTAATTTGAAGCTTTGGCAAATCACTAAATGGGTTAACTGGCAAAAAGTACACACCGATTTTCCGAATATATTGTGGAGGCCATTTTTGCAGAGGCTGTGGACAGTTACCACTTTAGCTCAAATATTAGAGTATCTGTGCCAAGACCCAGAGGGGATAGCTACGGTTCCACTTGAACCATTTATTGGTGTGCCTGAAGGTTTTCAGATAGAAGGAGAATACAGACCATTGGTTAATCCTCGGTTGTGTATCAGTGTGGTCCCAAAACGAGTAAGGTGGGAGACAGGCATTTGGGCAAACATCGTTAAAAAACCAGACTCAGAAGGAGCTGAGCGAGTTGAGTGGGATCCAGACCTTGAATAATGAAGAAAGTATAAAACTGGTATAACAGCAGAGAAAATTCTGGTATTAATAAGAACAAGGGAGTTGGATAGCCAGCCTGAGATTCCTAGAGCCCCTAGTGTTAGACAAGTATATATATAACACAGGAAAACATGGTGGGGAAACAGAACAAGAAAGAGGGAGTTGATCATTAACATCCAAAACACAAAAAGCAGATTTTAGAGTGTATGATCATGGAATAAAAGGACGACTGGAGCACAACAGTGGCCACTTGAGGGCACCTTTGACATTGCATGCTGTGAGGAGGTGGCGGCAAATATAAAGCATTACAAGGCATCTGACAACAGCAACAAGAGAGTAGGTAAGAGACACAAAGAGAGGGAGGTGTTGGATTGGTTCAGGGAAGAGAGCGCTGCATATACACAGACAATCAAAACAATGAGAGCAATACTGAATGATGAAAAAGGAGAGGCAAAGCAGACCACATCAAACCATCCATCAGCACCATTAAGTACTGATCAACCAACATGGACAATAGATCCACCGCCTTATCCTGGAAATCCTTTCAAAAGAATGAGTAATTTATTCGGTGTAGGACAATATCCAATGCAAGAGGGGGCTAGTTCTCGAGAAGAGTCGGATGAGGTAGAAGTGACAGGGGATATCAGCATAGAGGGAAAAGCAACACTGACAATTAGAAAAGAGGGGAATCAGAGTCAGGAAGAGCCATTGGGTGATTACGCGACCTTGCTGAATCAAGCCAGTAACCTGGACTGTGACCAGTATAACAGACAGGACAGAGAGGAATATCAAAAGTTAGCTTACGGGGAAGAGACAAGCCACACACCGAGACATACCAAGTCGGAAGCAGGCCGAAAAGGGCTACAGGATAAACCACACCACACATCCACACCTAAGACTTACAACACTGCACCTACACCTAAAGTACAAAAAACACAACAGACGGATCGAGAGACAGAAACCAGTAGCTCAGGTGAGGAATCAGATAGCAGTGAGGACCCAGATTGTTGCACTAAGACAGGGACAAAAGGGACGCTGAGATTACTGCATGGGAATGTCTGGTTAGAAAATAGGAAAGCGGCAAAAGAAAGAAAGAAAGCTCTTGACAAAATCAGGAAAAATGACTTAAAAGAAGCAGATGAGATTCTGGAGAGATCGCGACAAGCCATAGAAAATACTCGTCGTGATAGAGAACAAAGTGAGAGGGAGTTAGAAGAGTGTCGAAGGCGGAACCAAAGAATAGCCGAAGGATTAAGGAATCGTAGTGAAGGTGGCAGGCTTAGAAGTGGCAACCCATATCTATTACCAATGGGTCGGGGTGATGATGAGGTTGAGGATGAGTACATCAGGGAGTGTCCCCTGTTGACCAAATCGGGCAATACTCGGTATGTACCCTGGTCATTTATGGATATGGAAGGGCTGATTCAAATATTGCCAGAACTCACAGAAGGTGCAAACAAATGGATTACTGCCCTTGAAGAGAGTGGGGCAGGGGAAAGTTTGGCCTTGGGTGACATTAAGGCACTTTTGATGAAAGTGGCCGGAAAGCACATCACAGAGGAGATATTCATATCAGCAGGACTGGCTCTGGTGGTTCAGGGTAATACATCAGATCATGTGGGCTTTGGAGGCCACAGGGCACAAATCTGGGCAAAATTGCGACAAAAATTCCCAGAGAGAATGGATCCTTCTAAATTGGAGGGAGAGCGACTTGGGGATGACGAATGTTTGTATGCCTTCCAACACAAATGGAAGTCAGAAACTGGCAGTCTGTGGGATGCAAACCATACGACAGCAAGTCTGTTCAAAGTAATGGTAAAGAAAAGCATGCCATCAGAGGTACAAGACCACCTGAATAATGTGGTAGGTCTAATGAAAATGCTGTGGGAACTGTTTCAGGAACACATAGTACACCATGTGGAACAGTATAGAAGAGATAAGAAAAAGCAAGAGGAACAAAACAAACAGCTGGCTAATAAGTTGACTCAATTGCAGGTGGGGGAGCTGACCAAGAACAAAAAGAACAAAGACAAAGGCAAAACCCAGTCCCCACTCCAGGTACAACCGGCAGCTCAAGTACAGGCACCAGTGGTAGCTATGGCAACCCCACAGCAACCTCAAGTAACTTTACCAACTGCTCCTCCCATTATAACGAACATGGGACCAAGTTATGGCCCTCCAGTGCAGCAACAAGGCCAGTGGTCACAAGGCAATTACGGCCCACCACGAGGTTGAGGGAGAGCAATGACAAGGGGAGGTCAAGCCCAGAGAGGGGGATGGAGAGGCAGAGCACGATCAGCATACTATGAGAAACCACCACAAGAGCAAATGCAGGGGCAGCCAAACCCACAACAAACAGGGAATGAGTTGGCAGAATGGCAATAATGTCTGCTGGGGGTGCAACCAACCTGGTCACCGTAGGAGAGACTGCCCAAACAATCCTTGGGCTGGGCCAGCAGCGAATTGGCAACAATAGGGGTGCCTGGAGAAGTCAGAGGGGGAAGGGATGTTACCAGCAATCTCAGTACATCCTCAAGAAGAACCCACCATACCAGTAATTATTAACCAACAAGAACATGTATTTATGGTAGACACAGGTGCCACATACTCCTGTATTGGCAAGAAAGGCTCTAATCTCCCCCTCTCAAAGTCATCAGTCAAGACTTTAGGCTTCTCCAGGAAAAGTCAAGTGATACCTCTTACAGAGCCAGTGCCTATGTTAATTGTGTGTGTGTTGAGTCACCAGATATGTCACAGCTGATGATGTCAGCACTGATATCAGATGTAGCACAGACACTTCCTGAAAACTCTTTGGTTTATTGGATGTGTCTCGCATCACAGGAATCGATGCTGCAACACAATTGGAGTCAGTGGAAATCTTGGGTGAAGGCACAATTGGGCAAAGCCACAGAACCCACACTCCCATTACACTGTACCATGAAATTCGATAAAGATCAGTCAAATACAGATTATGCTAAATGCTGGAATGAAGTAATAAGTGGAAAGTATTTTCATATCATTGCAGAAGACATCTATGTGGGATCGCAAGGGGCAGCAGCAGCTGTCATTTGTCATCATGGTTTCAGGTAGACAACTCTGTGCCACATGTCACTCTGATGGTAGCAAAAGGACACGAGTCACATGACCTGGGTCCGATGACAAAACAAGCACTGCAGGTTCAGGCATGGACAAAGACACCCAACCAAAACATAACCATTTCAGCAGACAGGCAGTTCATAAGAATAGCCAACAAGACAGGTGATCAAGGTAAAGCAGAAGCAGTGTATGTAGACAGGGCAGCAGACAACAGAAACACTGCAAATGCCATGCAGAACAGAAAAGGAAGCCTTGTTACAACAAGTTCCAAACTGTTTATGGTCACAGCACAAGACAGATGTAGGATTGGTGAAGTCAGCACAGCCAGTGAAAATCGCTTTGAAGCCTAATGTCAAATTGCCTTACCAGAGACAATACCCTCTCTCACCGCAAGCAATGGCAGGCATAAAACCCACAATTGAAGGGTTGTTAGAAGCCGGAGTGTTAGTAAAAACCAAAAGTCCACGCAACTCACCCATTTTTCCAATCAAAAAGCCACTTTCAAATTATTACAGATTGGTACATGACCTGTGGATAGTCAATGCTGTCGTGCAAGCTGAAACACCAGTGGTACCAGATCCACACACGCTGCTCTCTAATATTCCACCAGACATCCGTTGGTACACAGTGATTGATTTGTGCTCAGCATTTTTTAGTGTACCTCTATATCCAGACTCACAGTATCTGTTTGTGTTTACATATCAGGGTCATCAGTATAAATATACCTGCACCCCGCAAGGATTCTGCGACTCCCCTTCAATCTTTAACAGAGTGCTAATGGAGGATTTACAACATCTGAGCATTGATAGCACACTAATACAGTATGTGGACGATCTGTTAATCTGTAGTCCTACAAAAGAACAGTGTCAAAAAGACTCATTGACGGTGTTGAAAGCATTGGCAGAAGGAGGACATAAAGTTAGCAGAGACAAGCTACAATTCTGTCAGGAAGGAGGTAGAGGTAGAATACTTAGGCAGACGTCTGAGTGGTGAAAAGAGATTCATAGCTCCATCACAACTGCAGACTGTAATGCAGGCACCAAAGCCACAGACAGTGACACAGATGCTCTCATTTCTGGGCATGGCAGGATACAGGAGAGAGTGGATTTGTGATTATGCCTTTAAGACAGCGCAGCTGAGAGCAATGATTCGAGCAGCAGGACAGACGAATAATGCAGCTCAGTTGCAGTGGACCGAGGAAGCTGAGGCAGCCTTTCAAGCACTCAAATCAGATATGCAAACCGCCCCTGCATTGGGTACTCCTGACTACAGCAAACTGTTTCATTTGTATGTAGCAGAATGTGCAGGCTATGCTAATGCAGTGTTGATGCAGGACACACCCACAGGCAAGCAACCATTAGCCTACTACAGCACAAAATTAGACACAGTGGAGCAAGGCCTGCTGCCCTGTTACCAAGGGTTGGCCGCGCAGCATTCACATATCAAAAAGCTTTAACAGTCACAATGGGACATCCGGTGACTCTGTACACCTCTCATCAGTTGCATGCACTATTAACAAGTCCCAAATTCATCCTCAATCAGCCACGAAATAACAGGCTATGAGGTTATATTAGCAGCACCTGAACTTCACATTCAGAGATGTAATACGATCAATCCAGCAACGAGGTTGGTTTTGCCCGATGAAGGGGAACCCCATGACTGCACAAAACAGACTGAGGCATTTCTTAAGCCATGCACAGACATGCATAATGAACCAATCAATGCAGACTTAACATTGTTCGTTGATGGCTCATGTTTCAGAGATGAGAAAGGTAATCATGCTGGTTATGGCATAGCACAGCTAAATGCTGATGGACAAACTTTCTCTCAGCTGCAGGTGCAGAGTGTCGATCAGCCCTGTTCAGCACAATTGGCAGAAATCAAAGCGTTGACAGCAGCCTGCAAGTTGGCAGCAGGAAAAACAGTCAACATCTATACACTCTGCACTCTTCATATGCATATGGTGTTTGCCATTTCTATGGTAATATGGAAGAAGAGAGGATTTCAGAGAGCGGATGGAACTCCCATCACTCATGGAATGGCAATAGCACAGTTACTGGAAGCCATTCACCTGCCAGCTGCTTTAGCAATTATTAAATGCCCAGCTCATCAAAAGACAAATACTTTGGTTGCTAAAGGTAACAATGTTGCAGATGAATTAGCAAGACAAGCAGCCATGGGGTCATCAGTTCTGCCAATAGTTATAGCAGAAGATCCAGGCCCAGACACAGACATAACCTCACTTATTCAGGCTCAGGCGGCAGCCAGCGTCTATTCCACCACCAGATGGTCCATTTTGACATATCATGGTCGATTATGTTGATATGATAGAAAAAGTGGGACGTAACAGATACATGTTGGTCATAGTGGATAGGTACAGCAGATGGGTAGAAGCTGTAGCAACCCATAGTCCAGACGCAATATCATTTGTTATCAAGTTCCTGTGTAGAGAAGTTATTCCAAGATCAGCTCAGACAATGGAGCACACTTTGTAAACACCTTGATAGAAAAGATAGCAAAAAGGTTAGGATGCGTTTATCATCCCCAATCACAAGGGATGGTAGAAAGAGCCAATGGAAGCTTGAAAGCAAAGATAGCCAAAATATGTGCTGACAGCAAGCTCAACTGGGTGGAGGCGTTGCCGCTGAATAATGGAAGAGTCACATAAACCATGGCATCCCTTCAGACGAACAAGTTGCAGAATGAGAGGCACAATAGCAGTACTGACTGTAATCAGCATAGTTGTAATTGTACCCATACTGTTGAAATGTGAACAGAAGGTTAGAGAAGTGAGCAACGCCACCCATGTGCCCGAATTGAACGACTATCACACTAAGAGTCTGACACTCTGCATCAGGACCAAAACCTCGTGATACTAGAGACCTTGAGACTGTACTGTTGCCGACAAAGACTAAGGGTGGAGAACTGTGCTTTGGCTGCAACAACGGTGGCAGCTTCAGAAGGACAACTGCCCTTAGGACAACTTTTGACCGTGACCTATGACAGACCCACCATCCATGACCGCATAACCATTCAAATACCAGAACAGGCAGACATGCAGGGGTTGTCATTGCACAGGAGATGTGAAAGGAAAGGACATGCCCAGATTGTTGTGAAGTGTTTAAAGGATCATTGTGTAAACATGAACTCGAGATGATTCATAACAGAGGCAAGAGCAACATACATGATTGGCCTGTGGCCGGTAGAAGACTCTAAAAGGGTGAAGCGAGGTTTAAAGGATAATTACATTGAGCATGGTCAGTTACAACTGGAACACTTCAAGAAACAGAATCTGTGGTTTCAGCATGTGAACTACTCAAAGTGGCAGATTTCCAATGAATCACGTTATGCATGTTTAGCGGCTCAACCAAGACTATGGATGATGCCACTGCCATATGCTGCATGGAGCACTGTGAGCATGGTGCAGCAGGCTCCAACAGGAGGGTTTGGGGATATGTCAATAGACAGACGCCCAATGGGGTCAGAATGGGATTGTATGATAATACGAGGAACGCCAACTAAGGAGGCTTTGACTGCTAGCGTCCAAAGATGTCTGACAGCCGAAGTTAAAAATACTGTTTATCCAGTAGCACCACCCCCAATTTGGCCAGGGGTAGGGTTTGAATGCTTTCAGCATGGGCGATGGCCTAATAGTACATTTGAGCAGACGGGTAATTGGACTGGACATTTCCAAGGCAATTGTTCACATCTTTGGAAAATAACAGGCAGTTAAGGTCCGATAGTGTTGGTCAAGGGAAATAAGGTCTCCAACAACACGTATGACGTGCCAAATTTGATTTTATACCAAACGGTAGCTGTTCCTGATTTGTTTTGGATGTGTGGTAACAACCAGCTACGTACTACCCTTCCTTACAATTGGACTGGAACATGTGCACGAGTGGTTCTGGTGCAAGAAACGCACATAGTGAGGAAAAGTTCAGTGTATCAAAGGGTAAGGATGTGCAAAGAACCAGTCTGTCTCATTAGAAACGCAGCATAGGTGGTACCTTTACTGAAGATCCCAGGGTGTGGATAGATGCAATAGGGGTCCCCAGGGGGGTCCCAGATGAATTCAAGTCTAGGAATCAGATAGCTGCAGGCTTTGAATCAGTCCTATGTTGGTGGTGTACCATTAACAAGAATGTCGACTCGATTAATTACATCTACTACAATCAACAGAGATTCATTAACCACACCGAGAGAGCTCTTTTGGCTTTAGGAGAGCAGACAGAGGCCACATCGCGGATGACATGGCAAAATAGACTGGCCTTAGACATGTTGTTGGCAGAGAAGGGAGGTGTTTGTGCCATGTTCGGGGAAGCCTGTTGTACCTTTATTCCCAACAACACAGCGCCAAATGGATCATTCACTAAAGCCATGACTAAACTGAGGGCTCTCTCGACAGAGTTAAAAGAGAATGCTGGTCACGGGATGTGGAACATGGATTGGTTTAATCTGGATTCTCTGAAGAGAATAGGCATGACTATAGGCATCATATTGGTAGTGCTAATGATTGTCTCATGTTGTGTGGCACCCTTAGCTCAGTCCCTCATAAGGAAAGTTGCAACCACCACAGGGCAGCATGTGGTACTGAGCATGGAGATGATTGAGGACAATGACATCACAATTACCAGTGGTGACATGGACCCGACTGAAGGCAAGGACTCGGATCAGACACAGGGTAAAGACATCAAGACATCTTGGCATGTTTTGGCATAAAATTAGTATGAATAGACACGGACCAGGAACCAAACTAAAGCGAAAACAATACAATGAACGTTTGCAATCCATACTAGACAAATTGCCCTACCAGCCTTCAATTTACCATTCACAGACAAGACACAGACTGACTGGAGCCTCAGTGCAATCACAGGGTTACCCTACCTTTCAAGAACCACATGGCCTAAGAATTTCGCATATACAATGCCCAATCTGGACTACTAACATATACACGCTGCTTGACCTTGGAAATAAGTGATATCACGATGCATTATGAGTTTGACCAATTAGATCACCACAGAGATTGGTGTCTACCATTGCAGACTATAAGCAACAAAACGCTTATAACGTTAAAATTAGGTCCCCTGATTCTATTTAGTACATGCAAAGGATTAGCTCGGTGTGGCGCAAGGGGGGTGGAAGAATACTCACGACAATGTCATGACGCATATGGCACCCATCAAGATCAATACAAAGTAGTTGACTTGATAGGAAAGAGAGTGGTGATGAACTATGCTACATTGATGTTAGGAAAAAGCCAATAATAACTTTGCATTTTGCCATGATTGCTGCTATCCATCAGACTCAGCAATGGAGGAGGCACTAGACCGTGGTAGTCTATGGGGACAACACCCTGACCCTGACCAATTTGTGGACCCATCTGATTACCTGTGGGAAGATTCTAGTGGGCTGGGACCATGGGAAAGGAGTGAGGATAACAAATTGCCAATAGAGGGCATTTCCCGCACAGATAGAACTTACGCTACAATATGGGTCATGCACAGGCAAGAAAATCGATGAGTACCACCTCAGGCAGGTAATCCACGAGTAACCATACAACATGTCATGTACAGGCTGAAACGGGAAGTATCCTTTTGTTATAACAGTGACTTATTTTAGCTGCATTCGGCCAAATGGATTGATTGTGAGGGGTGAGATGTACAAAACGATGACCTTAGTAAAGGTGTACGTAAGTTCATATGAGGTATGGTCAAGTCAGCCCCGACGCATCGAAGATCAACTGGAAAAACTAATTCCACGATGGGAAAATTAGGACGCACGGTACTGAAATAAGGTATTTGGTTTTGTCCCCAACAGAGTGGAAAAAGGCATTATCTCTGGAGAATAAACCACAACAGAATAACAGACACAATCAACCTGCAGCCAAAATGGAGCTAGCAGATACAGTAAGGAGGTATTGGATAGGAAAAGATCCCATGACCCTGATTACAATCCCAGACCGAGTATTCTTAGTTGATGTTTGGGGAGAGTGGGAGAGGGATCCCAACTGGCAATCATTCACTGACAAGGCTCAGCCTTGGGCATTGGCAATGTATACCGGTCTCACATATTATCACACTGAGACGCGGATAACTAAAGGTCGAGATAGACTCGCAACCAACCACAACTACACGCCTCCAACTCTTATGATAGTCACAGATTTCTACAAGTTAAAACGAGAAATAACCTTTCAAGATGTTGTATGTCAGAGACCTACAGCTGGAGTAGATGATCAGCCTGAGGCTTTCCTAGGGTATCAGTTTTCCAACACCATGTGGAAAACAATAGCCATTACCAAAGCCTATTACTCTCTGTATTCTAATCACTTAATCTGGACCACTATGCCTTGGCCTGTGGAGAGAGCACTTTGGGTCATACCCAATGGGGGTCTTGAAGCAGCAAGTAAACCAGTCTATTATCCACTAACAAGGTCTCCACCATTTGAACTTCGGCAGGTTGAGAGAGTCTAAGATCGGGACAGTAGTATACAAACATGCAATATGATATGATTCTAGCCACCAACTTAGTGAAGTATTGGCCACTAGACAACCATGATTCCTACGTTACAATTCCTGACCATACATTATTAGTAGACCAGTGGGGACAGGGGGGAAAAGATGAAAATTTATGGTATCCCTTGACCAACATGGCTCAACCTTACGCTGTCTCCTCTTGTATTTGGCTGTTCACTTCCAAAACCAAAATTGGTATAAGCTCTACAGCAGGCCAGCAAGACCTAGTCACTTTGGTTCATCAGTATAAATGAAAGAAGGTAGCTTTCCAAACCCCAGTGACATTGACCCCAGACACTTTCAGGATTATCAAATAGATCATCTAATTGAGACGTGTATGTGGAAAACCGTTACTATTACTAAAGCCTGTCTCAAAGGACTAGCGATTTGCTCCTTCCCACCACGCTCAAGACTGGAAGTCCTGCTCAGCAAACTGCCAAAATGGGAAACTGAACATCTACTGGATACGGATTCCATGTTAACACGAACATCGAGGTGCTAGTAACCTCTCATGTTAACGGCTCTCTACAATGCGCAAAGTGTCTGAGCTGAAGACAACCAATGTCATCTCAATAAACTGAACTGTTATTGTACTCACATTGATATTTTAATCACACTGTCATTGTATCCAACTAGTTTCTGTAATCAAACTGCTGTTATATTAATACACTGCATTGTCGATTTGATTATATTGTTCGGGGACCCTGCCACAGTGGCAACCATTGGGCATGTGCATTCTCCGATTGGATTGTACAATGTAATTGACTGCACTCTTGTATCCCTAGACAGGCGCCCCTTTCAGTATGGATTCAGGCAGATATTGGTTAAAAGCTTTAACATAGTGGAGGTTTATGTTGGCAGTTTCAGTGTGTGGTCCTCTATGCCTCAACTGACACAGAAAAAGAGTACATTGCCCTGGTGGGATCCGACGAGCAAGGCCTTAAGACAAAACGCGTGCACACTGTAGGGGTTGGGAGATGATGAGTGTTTCGCTCCACTATGTTAACCGTATTTACTCATTATGTTAGCCGCATTTACTTGGTATGTTGATCATGATTACTGAAATGTTGATTTAACTGTGTTAATGACAAACGCAGAGACTGTTGGAACTGTAAAGGCCAGTCTGCAATGATGCCCTACAACCGCAAACTCTGCAAACCATGGCAACAGCAACCTCTGGGACACCATTATACCCACCTGTCAGTCCCAGTGATGAGGAATGGAGGGCCACTGACCATAGGTCAGCATGTGGCTTCACCAGAACTCGTTGTGTAGAACGAGAACGCCCGGTAGGACCCATCACTATGGTAACCACTGAGTGCACTCTCCGATTGGAGTGCACTGTGTTTATCGATCGCACACCCACAGACAGGCCACCTTTTCGGTATGGTTTCAGGCAAGTTTTGACAAAAGATTTGGAAGATGGTCCACCATGCCCCAGCTGACACACCTACAGTATGCGTTGTTGTGGTGGAAGCCTGCAAGTGCAGCTTCAGTTGGGGTGGCAGCACCCGCACTTTTAGAATAACAGTGTGACACATATATCTTACTGGACCTATTATATGTTAAATGTTGTATACGTCTAATCACTGGATGAAGGGGTCACACAGAAAATATGTGGAGGGTTAAAAGGTCCAGGCCGCAACGGACAGCCTGTACATAGGTTAGAGACTGTGACCATGCGCTGGGAATATTGTTGTAACTCACTCGCTACTGATATACTACTGTTACTTTATGATGTTTATGTTTTAGATTGTGTGCTGGGACTCAAGAGTTTTCCCTCACTACTGGATAGGAGGTTTTCTCTTGGGTCTTGGCAAGGGAGTTAGGTGCAACTTTTACTCGCTCCCTGCAAAACAGGGAGGAGAGGTTTTCCAGGTTGTACTCCTGTGATAGTGGACCTCACTCTGGACACACTCTCATCTTGAGCGTGTGGCCAAGGCTCCCGAGACTTGTTGCTCATGGGACAGATTGACTCCATTACCACAGGTAGAGTTAGAGGTTTGATGGTTTGTTTATTACTATTTGCTTGCAATATAAACATATGCCTATGTATTACCTCCTGACTGTAGTGCCTTAAAACTGCTTATAACCTTGATTATGGACCTGATTGTCCGAATGATATAACATCACTTACTCCATTTATGATTCAGGTACTCAGTAACAGTATAAGTATTTTAGCCTCCCTCTAGAGGGATGTATGGGACTATTTGAGTCCCAAAGGGGGAAATTATGTGGAAAATAATAATAATCAATGTAGTCAAATCACTGGTGGTGAATCAGTATTAATGTAAGAAGGGTCAGGTCAGGGAGGACACAGCTTTATGCTCACAGACAATATGTACTAAGCACAAAACCACAAGATAATTATAATCAGAAAAGGGCAAGTTGACATGGTACAGGTGGACATGGCTGGATGCACAAGAACAGTATGGTGCAGGTGGTTAACACAAAAACAGTAAAAGTACTTAGAGCACCATGATTTTTTTAAAAACAGAAACAGCTGTGGTCAGACATGATTGTTTATTGATCCAATGATGTCAGGCCTTTGGGACATGGAAATCACCTAGCATTTGACATGATTATTTACTGATCGAAGGGGAATTGGCTAAAAAGAAAAACAATGGTGTCTGGCCCGAGATGTAAGGAATAGCCTGTCAATCAACTCAAGGTCAAAAGGTGGTGCCATGTTCTAAGGCCCACAGAAGGAGGGGTAACAGAAGGGTATAAAAATGAAGACCTGTACACTGTATGATCAGTTGTTCCATGGAAGAACTCGTGTTTGCTGTCTTGGTTAATTCAACAGTAAACTCTGCTCACATCTGAACTCATCTCGGCTCAGTTGTTTTATTTGCTAGTATTGCTTGTTTTTGTGGTGAAGATCTGAAGAACATCTGGCCCATCTTTGAGATTTTTTCTACCACACTATCAACTACTTGGGTGGCCAAGCTGTTAGCTACTAGCCACTAGCATCACTACCATCATGCCATGAACAACGGGAACAATGACAAACGAGGACACAATCTCCCTAACTCAGGTACGGGAGTTGCTCGACCAAGAAAGAGCACATTTTAAAGAACTAATGCTGCAACAAGAACACGGTTTAAAAAAATGTATACAAATGATCATGACCACCACTAATCAAAGAGTGGATGAGCTCATGAAGGAGGTACAGGACTTGAAAACAAACTAACTATAGCGACCTTTCAACTGGATGTAATTCAACTACAAATGATATATGTAAACTGGCTGAATCTCTTCTGGTCCTGGTTACTAAAGCCAACTACCTAGAAGGCCAATGCAGGTGCAACAACATAGTGGTGGATGGCATTCCTGAGTCGCCAAACGAGAAATGGAGTGACTCTGAGGAGAAAGTAAAACAGTTAATTGAAGAGAAATTAAAACTTGATTATAACAAAGTTACTTTGGAGAGAGCACATAGAACAGGGAGACCTAAGAATGGGAATTCCACCAGGCCCAGACCCATTGTGGTCAAATTTCTTAGGTATAAGGACAAGGAAGCAGTGATGGAGAGGGCAAAATACCTCAAACGTACAAACATCTATCTAAATGAGGACTTTCCAGAGGCTGTGCGTCAAAAAAGGAAAGAACTCCTGCCTGCAATGAGAGCTGCCAGAGAAAGGGGAGAGATGTCAAAGTCAAAATGGCACTAACATGAAACCAAAGTAAGTAAAACAGAATGTAGGGAGTAATGATTTCAGTAAGTGCCTTTGTGAAATCAAAATTTTGATCAATCATGTCAGTATTAGCCAAATTGCCTAGGAAAGGACTGAAACTAGCTCATATTAATGTTTGCAGTCTTAGGAACAAACTTGCAGAAATAACAGATGTATTGACTACAAATAATATCCATATTTTAGCAGTCACAGAAACCCATCTTGATTATACATTCTCAAATGATGCAGTCAATATACAGGGTTATAATGTTTAGAAAATATAGGAATTTGCATGGAGGAGGGGTTGCTATATACATTCACAGCGGTTTTGTCTAATTATAGACCTATATCTAACCCTCCTTTTCTCTCTAAGATCCTTGAGAGACAGCACTAGTGAAAGTTACAAATGACCTTCTAATTGCATCTGACAAAGGACTTGTCTCTGTACTTGTCTTACTAGATCTTAGTGCCGCATTTGATACCATTGACCATCACATTCTATTACAGAGACTAGAACATTTAATTGGCATTAAAGGCACCGCACTAAGCTGGTTTAAATCCTATTTATCAGATCAATATCAGTTTGTACATGTTAATGATGAATCCTCTATGCACACCAAAGTTAGTCACGGAGTTCCACAAGGTTCTGTGCTTGGACCAATTCTGTTCACCTTGTATATGCTTCCTTTGGGCAATATTAGTAGGAAGCACTCCATAAATTTTCATTGTTATGCAGATGATACCCAATTATATTTATCGATCAAGCCAGATGAAACTAATCAATTAGCTAAACTTCAAGCATGCCTGAAGGACATAAAAACCTGGATGACCTGCAATTTCTGATGTTAAACTCAGACAAAACCGAAGTTATTGTACTTGGCCCCGAACACCTTCGAAACACATTATCTAAAGATATAGTTTCTCTAGATGGCATTGCCCTGGCCTCCAGCGACACCGTAAGGAATGTTGGAGTTATCTTTGATCAGGATATGTCCTTTAACTCCCACATAAAACAAACTTCAAGAACTGCCTTTTTTCATTTACGTAACATTGCAAAAATCAGGTACATCCTGTCTCAAACAGATGCAGAAAAACTAGTCCATGCATTTGTTACGTCTAGGCTGGATTATTGCAACTCTCTATTATCAGGCTGCCCCAATAAGTCCCTTAAGACTCTCCAGCTGATCCAGAATGCTGCGGCACATTTACTGACAAGAACCAGGAAAGAGATCATATTTCTCCAATATTAGCTTCTCTACACTGGCTCCCTGTAAAATCCAGAATAGAATTTAAAATCCTTCTCCTCACCTTCAAAGCCCTAAATGGTCAGGCACCACCATATCTTAAAGAGCTCATAGTACCCTATTACCCCACTAGAGCATTGCGCTCCCAGAATGCAGGGTTCCTTGTGGTTCCTAGAGTCTCTAAAAGTAGAATGGGAGCCAGAGCCTTCAGCTATCAGGCTCCTCTCCTGTGGAACCAGATCCCAGTTTGTGTACGGGAGGCGGACAACCTCCTCACATTTAAGAGTAGGCTTAAGACTTTCCTCTTGATGCTTATAGTAGGACTGACTCAGGTGAGCCCTGAGCCACCCCTTAGTTATGCTGCTATAGGCCTAGACTGCCGGGAGACTTCCTATGATGCACTGAGCTCCTCTCTCCTCCTCTTCCTCTCCATCTGTACACCCTCATATCCCATCAATGCTTGTTACTAATTCAACTTCTTCCCGTAGTTGTGTGCTTTCTCTCCCCTTTCTCTCTCCTTCTGTTGCTTTCTGCAGGTGTTTCTGCCTCCGGAGCTGTAGAGTCTGGATCTATGGTTGCGGCCACCTGCTGCCCCCGTGCTCCTCCTCTGCACCCGCTGTTGCAGTTGCTGTTGCTATTATTATTAGTATTGCTGCTGTAATGTTGCTCTTAGTATTGTTTCTGTTGGTGTTGACAGCCATGCCATTGCCGCGGCCATTGCGTTACATCTCTGTGTGAAACTGTATTGTGCTGCTGTATGTTCTTTCCTCCTGCTCTCTCTCTCCTGCTCCCCCCCTCCCCCTTCAACCCAACCGGTCGAGGCAGATGACCGCCCACCTAGAGCCTGGTTCTGCTCGAGGTTTCTACCTGTTAAAGGGAGTTTTTCCTTGCCACTGTCGCCTAGTGCTTGCTCATGGTGGGAACTGTTGGGTCTCTGTAAATATAAAGAGTCGGTCTAGACTTGCTCTACTCGAAAAAGTGCCCTGAGATAACTTTGTTATGATATGGCGCTATATAAATAAACTGAACTGAAAATTATTCCGGTAAAGATGAGACAAGACTTCATGCTTGTACGTGTGGAGGTCTTGTGGTTACATATGTCAAACCACTATTAGTTGGATGTTGTTACAGGCCACCATGTGTTAATAGCTTGTATCTGAGTGAATTGTGTGACATGATCGACAGTGTTTGTGACACTGGAAATGAAATTTATCTAATGGGTGACCTGAACATAAATTGGATGTCGCAGGACTGACCGCTAAAGAGTAAAGTTCTCAATGTAATTAATGCATGTTATTTAACACAAGTCATTAATCAACCAACAAGAATTTATATAAACAGTTATGGTAAGAGAACATCTACCTGCATAGATCACATCTTTACAAATCCTGTGGATATGTGCTCCAAGGGCATATCTGTTCCCATTGGGTGTAGTGATCACAACATAATAGCTATAAGCAAAAGTACCTAAAGGGAAACCTAAAGTAATTTATAAAAGATCATATAAGAGATTCTGTCAGGAATCGTTTTGTACTGATGTAAACAATTTATGCTGGTCTGATGTATACAAGGAAGATCATCCTGATGATGCCATTAAGGCTTTTGAAAACATATTTTACCCTGTAGTGGACAAACATGCACCTATTAGAAAACATACCGCAAAAAACGCCAGGGCACTATGGATTGATAATGAGCTGCAAAGTGTTATAGTTGATAGAGATGTGGCATAGGGTATTGCAAACAGGATGGGGAGTAAGGATGACTGGGAAACCTACTGTAGACTGAGAAATCAAGTTACTAAAATCAATAGGAGAAAGAAAAAGATGTTTTTCAAACTCAAAACAAATGAGTGTAAATATGATGGGAAAAAACTGTGGGGCACCCTAAATGAAATAATGGGGAGAAAACCTAGCCAAACCCCTTCTTTTATTGATACATGTGACTCATTTTTAAATTACCTTTTTATCAAGAAAATGGGAAAATTGAGACTAGAAATGTCAATGATGAATCATACTCCATCACGAGTGCAGACTTGAACAACTGATGAAAGACAATTCCTCTTTGAAATTTGAATTAAACAAAGTAAATATAAAACAAGTGGAACAGCAATTATCAACTATAAACCCTGATAAACCAGGAGGGATGGATAATCTAGATGGAAAGTTCTTGAAATTGGTGGCCAGCTGTTTGGCTGGACCTGTTTGCCACATCTTTAACACCAGCATAGAAAATAGTGTCTTCCCTTCAGCATGGACAGAGGCTAAGGTTATTCCTCTACGAAAAATGCAGCAGAAAGATTTAGCGGTACAAACAGTCGGCCATCAATCTGTTACCAATTCTTATCAAATTGCTAGAGAAGATGTTTTGTGAACAAATAGTGTTTTTTAAAAGAAAATAATTGAATTACTGACTTTCAGCATGCCTATTGCGAAGGGCACTCAACTGGAACAGCATTAACACAGATGACAGATGCCTTAATTATATTGACAATAATAATTTAGTGGAAGCAGTGATGCCAGATTGGACCATGAATTGTTATTAGATAAATTAAAATGTTACAAATTTGCACCTCACACTATATGCTGTTTAACAGTTATTTGTCTAATAGAAAACAATATGTATTTTATAATGGTAGTTTTTCAAATGTGAAAGAATTACAATGTGGTGTACCACAAGGAAGCTGTTTGGGGCCATTGCTATTCTCTATCTTTACCAATGATCTTCCTCTTGTTCTAAATCAAGCAAGAGCAGTTATATATGCAGATGATACAATGATATATTTACCAGCAGTATCAATTGGGGAATTGTCTACTGCTTTGGATAGGGGATTACAATCAGTTATAATGTGGGCATGGAGTAATAAGTTAGTTCTTAATTTATCAAAAACAAAAAGTATTGTATTTGGATCAAATCTTAGACTTAATCATAAGCCACAGTTAAACTTAACTGTACAGGGAGTGCCTGTGGAACAGGTAGAGGAAGCTAAACTCCTTGGAGTATTATTAGACAACAGATTGAAGTGGTCAAAGCAGATTGAAAAAACTGTTGCAGTTATGGGAAGATGTCTGGCAGTTATTAAGAGATGTGCTACATTTTTACCACAATAATGCATCTCTCACATTGTTCAAACATTAGTTCTTACTCATTTGGATTACTGTCCAGTAGTGTGGTCAAGTGCGTCAAACAAAAACTTGGAAAAACTACAGTTAGTCCAGAATAGAGCTGCACGACTCGCTCTGAACTGTAACAGAAGAGCTAACATCATCAGAATGCACATAACCTTAGGTTGGTCATTGGTGAGGGACAGGACGGTTATTTCTCTGCTCTGTTTCATAAGAAGTATCTCATTGTCTGAAATCCCAAATGTCCTGTACCATCAATTATCATATAGTAGTAATAGCCATAGTTTTAATACTAGGCATGCATCAAGAGGTTGTTACTCAATTCCTGTCTCAAAAACTAATGCAAGGCAACGTACTGTTATGTACAGAGGAATGAAAATATGGAATGGTTTGCCATCAGACATTACACATTTAACAAGTAAAACTGTTTTTAAAACGAGTTTAAAGAAATACCTAATGGCACAGAATACCAGCTCCTCTCTAAATAGAACATGCTTTGCTACATAATGTCTGACTATATGATCATTAATGAGGAACTTTCTTCTTAAGTTTTTTTGGCTATTTATTTTATTTTTTCAGTCACTGTATGAGCTGTTTTTAGTGGTGCTAGTATCAAATTTGAGCTGTATCAAATGTTTCACTGACTAATTAGATATAGTGTTGTTACTATCGTCATTAGTAGTTTTATTGTTGTTGATGTATTGGGTATTGTTGATGTTTGATGGATTTTCTTGTTTATTTTGGCTTGTTATTATTTTCTGTATTGTTCTTTATTACCTTGAATTTTTAAATATATAATTGTTTTAAATTATATTGTAATGTTTACATGTGTGGACCCCAGGAAGAGTAGTTGATACCTTGGTGGTAGCTAATGGGGATCCAAATAAATGTAAAAAATAAATAAATAAATAAGTTGGAGCTTCAGGCATCTACGAGTTGTTAGCAGTTCCACCGAAAGTGATTTCCCCTCTAAACGTCTCACATGGTTTCATTCAAATAACTATTTGAGGCCCAAAGAGGTAAAAGTATGCTTATAAGCTTATAAACATTAGAGAAAAGTCCAAAATAAAAATACTCACTTATGTGTCAGAACTGTTTTTTCTTCTTTCCTTTCCCATTAATCATCTCACCAACTCAGATTTATGTGGTGACCCTTTGGACTAACCTAGCTAACTGTATATCAAGTAGTTAAAACTAGCTCCACCTCCAGCAGCTACAACAGTAAAACGCTTACACATTAATGCATCAGTATAAACTATCCAATAATGTCAGATAGAATAGTATATCAGTTAGGGAGGATATTTTACTGCAGAACGAGTACTGTTACTTTTGATACTTTAAGTACATTTTGGTGATAATATTTATTTACTTTTACTTAAGTAGGATTTTGAATGCAGGACTTTTACATTGTGTTATTGGTACTTTTACTTAAGTAAAGGATGTCAATACTTCTATCACCACTGGTAAAATGCTCAGGTATCCATATATTTCTAGTCAAAACCATTAGCTTAACTTATATTTTGAATGCGTGTACAATAACTAACTTAATCAAGAACTCATACAGCACTGCGTCATTGAGTATTAGACAGTAAATTTAGAATGACAGTGCAAAATCCAAAATCTGGCACAATAAATTCTAGCACCATCTGTTTGCTTGTCCTCCACTTCATATCACTGGCTGGTCTGCTACTGCTTTACAAATAGCAACCCTAGGCACTGGCCTCAATTTCCATACATCGTGGCCACTTTATGAATATTTGTGTCATGGTGATATATGGTGCTACCTTACAGATTATCTTCCACTGGTACCAACTGGTGTAGATATTTTATTCCTCCAATTTGCCACAATTATTATATAATTCCATAATTTTAATAGGTTATGCTTATAAAACAGACACCAGCATAAATAAATAAAACTTTATTTTCAGTAAAGAATTACACACAATATTCACAATATTGCATTCCATGCTGTTAATAAGCAATAGGATGGGTCAAACAAAAAGCCATTTAGGCCCACAGATAAAAAGTTTCATTTGTATTAACAGAGATAAATGTACTGTCCTGTACATAAATTGGACATGTAGACATTTTAACAACACTCCCTCCATACACAAATACAACCATTAAAATGAGATCCAAAATATCACATACAAAATTATAATAAAAAGGCCCAACCTATTAGTCCCATAGATAAAGGTCTACCGATGAATGATGCTTCAAGTTGTTTTCAGTGAGCTTCCACCAATTTTAGGAACTAAAAATGTCACTTAATTAAGAAAATTTGAGCATACTTGCACTGGAACCTAGAACGAAGGTATATGCTTCTGTGAGGACCAGACATCAGCATCCAGCACCGATACTGAAGTAGTGAATACAGTGTGCATTCTAAAAAACCAAAAAGTGCATCAAAAACAATAACACTGTTAACTGTACTTTTACTAAGTGGATGTTAGTTCACATCACATTCACATCAATCTATCTTGTCAGTTGTGCTGAGAAAGAGTCATTATTGTTGAATTCTTATTTTTCACACTTTGAATTATTTTCGAACAGTATGAACAGGTACAGTTCAATATTGAGAACAAAATACCTTCATGGAAAGTGACTGGATTTTTGACCTTCCTTTGGAAAACAAATCTTAGCTAAAACTGCTGTCCATATTTCTACTCAGCTGATGAGTGGAGTATGCAGGGCTCCAGATCTTGATGGAAAGAGTAGCCTATGTGGGGATCAGTCCTGTGAGCCACGGGGACTTGTAATGACTCAACCACCCTGCTTTCACATCTTCGTGCTCCATGTCACATGAACAGCAGCCTACATACCTGTGTTGGTGTCACAGTATGTGTGTGGAAATGTTTTAATACAAGAACTATTTGCATAAAACAAAGCACACACAGTCAGAGGGATCAAGTGTCCATCTTCTCCTGCTTCTTAAAAAGCTTCATGAGCTGGTAAAATCTGTGAGCAATCTGAGAAAAGAAAAACAGTTTACAGTCATTGTATGCTCCTTCTTCACAGCCTGTACAGTCATATCACACAACTACAACTAGGGCTGGGCGATATAACGATAATTACCGCGATATAATTTTCGTCAATATAAATATAACAAATGTTCCATAAATGTTCTCATACACCAGGAGAGGGGGCCACTAATGCACCTTAAACGATAGTTGCCACCTGCCATTAAAGAAGAAGAAGAAGAAGAAGAAGAAGAAGAAGAAGAAGAACAAGAACGAGAAGGAGGAGAAGAAGAGAAGAAGAGAAGAAGAAGGGCCAATCAGAAGCCCGGATTAAAAGAGCCAATCAGAAGTCAGGAATAGAGCCAATCACATTGCAGGATTAAAAGAACCAATCACCTTGCAAGATTAAAAGAGCCAATCAGAAGCCAGGATTTAAAGAGCCAATCACATAGCAGGATTAAAAGAGCCAATCACATCGCAGGAATAAAAGAGCCAATCACATCGCAGGATTAAAAGAGCCAATCACATCACAGGATTAAAAGAGTTTACAGACAGAGTGGCTAACAGGCTTGTAGTTGGAGCAGAATATGCACAATGCCAGTAAGCGAAATGAAAGACAAATGAAAAGAAAACGCAGTGCCCATGAGCAGCTCAAAGCAAGATGAAACCATCATTGACAAGACAGGTCACTCAACTTCAGTAGTTTGGAGATATTTCGGCTATTTACAATCTGACAATAAACAGAGCAAACTGTGCCGAAGACAAGTGCCAGCTACGATGGGCAACAAATAAAACCTCTTTCATGATATGAAACAATATCACCCATTAGAACACGCAGAAAGTAAGAAATTACAGTGCCTCAGATTTGTGAAATGTTCTGCTGTTTGGCATGTGTTTGTCATGTTCTGACAATAAAGAATAGTTTAAAACCACAATTAACCACCTCTTTCTTCAACTTTCACTCAGGAACAAAAATCAGCATTTGAACTTGAAAGAAATAATGATTTGACATTTATCGTGATAATTATTGATATCGACTGATATGAAAAAGAAATTTGTGACAACATTTTTGGCTATATCACCCAGCCCTAACTACAACAAAAAAGAAAAGAGATGAACTTGCCTGCTCTGATGGCTTATTAAGTTTCTCTGACAAGGCAGAAAAAGTCTCACGTGAAGCCCCTTTTGTCTTCAGGTCAATCAGAATAGCTCGGTCTTCATCTCTGGAAGAAGCAGAATGCAGGTAAAGAGCCGTAATCCTTTTCAGGGACATTGTTTTTCATGTGACAATCAAATTGTGTTGCTACTACTATCATCACAAAGTCTTTACATGTTACCACATACACTTCTTACAGTACACAAAGGTGAAAGATAATCAAAGAGTGTCATTGGAGATTTGTTTTGAATAAAGAGTGACATTTCTGAAAAAATTCTAATTTGTGACCACTTTGGTGTTATTTTGTAATAAACTATAGGAGGTCACAGTGAAAGTTTCACTGCAATGAGTTGATGAGCATTCCTGTGGAAGTTAGCTGTAAGAGGTAAACAGTAGCTCCAAGTTGGTAGTCTGAGTTTACAGGTAGCTGGGATGTTGGGAAGGGCATTAGTCTAGCTTAGCATAAAGACTGGAAGCAGGGGGAAACAGCTAGCCTCGTCATCTCAGTTAAAAAAATACAGCTACATACACTTTCAGGTCACACATTGAATCTCTTTGTTTACTCTATACCTAAACAGAAATGTTAAAATTATAATTTGTGGTTTTAGAGAGCATTAAACGATGGAACTTGTAGGTGAACAACAGCTGGGCACAGTGACTGTGTGCAGCTTTCTGAAGTCTTGTTGTCACAAAGAGGTTGCCAGGTTTGGTAGCATCGTGCCTGTGCCACAAATTGCCGTGCTTACATTTCTGTTAATATACAGGTTAAACAAATTAGATACAACTTTTCTGATCTTTGGACCTGTTAAAAGGGAGTTTTCCTTGCCACTGTCACCTAGTGCTTGCTCATGGTGGGAACTGTTGGGTCTCTGTAAATATAAAGAGGGCAGTCTAGACCTGCTCTATATGAACAAGTGCCCTGAGATAAATTTGTTATGATATGGCGCTATATAAATAAAACTGAATTTAACTCAATTGAAATTCATGGGGGAGTGATACAATACAAAACCAACTACTGACCTGGTCCATGACATCACCACCTCGCCCTTCTTCCTAATGACATTCTTGGCATAGAGACTGTTGGGGGACAGAGATGCTGGGGAGGATTTGGATTCACCATTGTCTTTCTTGCAGTTGGACAACATCTCTTCTGTGCTCTCCTCTTCCTCCTTTCTGGACCACTTGGCTTTTGATTTCTCTTGGTGCTTCTTCCGTTTTCTACCATTGCCACAATCCATTTGGTGTTTCTCTGATGTGCTGCTTACGTCCTCTGCAATAGGGAGACTTCTCTCTGACACCTCCATTTCATCTCTCTCTGAGTCTGAAACATGTGACACCAACACTTGGCACTTTTGCTTTGTTTCAGAGCTTTCAGCAGGATGTTGTGGACTGTTATCTGACTCAGACAAAAGAGCTTCTGAGGGACTTTGTTGAGTTGTCATGTCTTCTTCTCTGTGGTGTGTTTGACTTGCGCTCTCATCAACAATGACTGTGATACCTTCTCTGCCAGTTGCCTGGCTGATCTGCCCAAAGACATGATCAGAGCTGTTATCTGAAGGAGTAGTTTTAGGCACATTTTTCAGAGACTCCGACAGTTCCTGTGAATTCTCAGAAAAACAAACCTTTGAAGTATTTTGTAGAGGTGACAAATTATCTTTTTTGTGGGATGGATATTTTGTTAGTGTTAAGTTCTCATCTAGAGTGAGATGGATATCTGCACCGATGGCAGTCTGACAGATCTCAGAGCTTTCAGAAAGGTTAGGCAGGTTGTTATCTGGTGGTACAGCATTTGAAGGTACAGCATTTGAAGGAGTACCCTTCTGCGATTTGTCTGACAAAACAGCTTTTGCTTGACTTTCTTGAGTTACCACATCATCTTCTCTATGTTTCTCATCTTCTTCTGTTAGTGTTTGGCTTAAACTATCATCAGCAGTGAGCGTGGTATCTGTGCCAGTGGCGGCCTGACGAATCTTCACAATGAAATGATCGTTGGACTTCTCCATCACTAGCGCCTGCATGGGCAGGTCAGTCTTGAACACGAAAGGTGTAGCGAGTACTTCCGACGCTACGCTGCTGCTGGAGCCACAGCTGGAGTTGTCGGTGTCTAGGGCCAGGTGAATGTCCTGTTCTGTAGCATCTTCCCCATCTAGCAGAGCATCCTCACTTATGTGAGCGCTGATGACACTGTCTGGAGTGGACATGATGTGCATGCTCGATGGCTGTAGAAAGCTGAGATGGCTGTCGGACTTGAGAGGTGATGGAATGGTGAGGGAGACTGCCAGATCTTCAGCTAGAATGGAATATGACCTCTGTGAAGCCAAGTTGGACTGTAGCATTGCTCTATTCTCAGATGGCACTTCTAACAAGCAACTTTCATCAAATAAAGCTGGATTCAGTGGGATCTGATCTTTGGATCGTGGAGGTGACATCTTGCGAGGTGAAATGCTAGACCATGTTGCTATAAGTTTTGAGGGAGTATCAAATTTCGTCTGGGAAAGCAGTTTAGACGGAGAGTCAAATTTAGTCGGAGTGGTGATGCTGATGAGTCTCTCTCCATCCTTCCTTGGTGTACTGAGGGACCAGGTTGTGTTGTCTCCAGTGATGCCACTGGTTTCTAGTAAGTCGGATCCTTGCAGGAGACACTTGAAGATCTCTCCCATTTGAGAGTCTCTCACCAGGTTGAATGTTAAACTGGAGGCTTGCTGTTCTGTGAGTAGCTCAAAATCAGTTTTGTCAAGCAAAGAGCCATTTTGAGAGACAACCAAAGAAGATATGTTATTTTTCTCTGGAGTTGAAGGAATATTTTTAGGAGGAATGAAGTCAACCACAGTTTGTATTTTTGGGCAATTTTTTGGATGCGGGTCAACACCCCTGTCTTTTTCCACATGTGTGATTCTGATATCTTTGCCTCTGCTTCCAAGGCCTGTTTTGTAAGGTGCCACAGCACAAGGCTTGACTCGATTCAGGCTGGTCGGAGCCGATTGTGCTTCCTTTTGTTGACATTGTGATGTCTTTGCAGGAGGCGGTCTAGATATTTTGTCATTTCTACTGGGCCTCTTGTCCTCAGTCTGAGCTCTTTCTGGTTTGCAAAGGCTCTTAAGTGTTGTGTAAATATCCTTGAACAAGTAGTCGACTTGGACATCTACAAAGTCCCACAACTTTTGCTTCAGATCGACTGCTTGCTGTTCAAAGATGCGTTTCACAATACCATTATTTGATACTTTGCTAAACACAGATGCAATCAATTTCTTCAGCTTGGATTTCAGCTCCTCTTCCTGACTGCATATTTGACCAAAATGAGCACCATCCACAAATTCTAAAAAAGAATACTGGAAATTGTCCATCACACCATAAAAGCTCTTCTTGGGAAAGGTTTTATGAAGCTTCATGTACTTTTTTCTGATCTCGGTACGAACCAACTTGAATGTCTCCATTACATCCTCTATGGTGGAAAAAGAAGCTTTGGTTGCTGCAGGACAAACTGTTTTAAAACGACTCTTCGGACTTTGTGTCGATACACCTGCTGTTTCATTAATTTCTTTTGATGCAACACACCTTTCTTCAGATGTCTTCTTTAACACAGACTTAGGACTTGGTTTATTTCTGACTGGTCGTGCCATCTTTGCCCTCTTGGTTGCAGGAACAGGAGAACCTGCAGCCGCCTCATCACTTTCGCTTAAAATTTCCCCTTCTTCCAGTTCAGTGTCAGAGAGACTTGAAGGCAGGTCGGATACCTTGTCCACCAAGTTTTGCTCGTCATGGTTTGCAGGAGAACCCGGATATTTGTTTTCTTTGTTTACGTCCAACTTCTTTGAGTTGGCATCAACAGCTGTGCTGGAGAATTCTGAGAAAGAAGAGAGAGAGAAAGAAATTAAGTTTATGTAGACATTTTCTAGGAATTTTGACAGCATATCATAATTCTGATTAAAATACCTCATTATTACGAGGTCCCTATCTTGTAAATGATCTGCATCTTATATTTATGAGACGCAGTACTCTTAACTTAACATGACTAACTGTCACTGCCATTTGAGAAGCCAAAGCTATAATGACAGTGCCTGATGTAATTTGCATTTATTATCTCCTTGGTTTGAGGCGTTGGGATATACTGATGTCAGTTACATAATGTAAGCAGCATTATCAGTAGTATGGCAACATTGTTCAGGCATCTTTAGCTCTTGGGATTATTCAGGCACACACACAAAGCACAGTCTAATCTACTTAGGTTTGCTCTAACAGTACTGGTCCTGCAGTCAACAACAGAGGTTTGATTTAGCGTTGATGTAGCACCTGAATCTGAGACACTGTTGTGTGGGGTCACCTCAGGAGAGATATTTGTGTTTGGATTTGCTCATAGCATTCCATTTAACACTGAATAATCCACAATCCTGCAGCTAAAATTCCAGGTGCCCTTTCTTAGCTGATGACAAGAAAATCTCAAGTCAGAGTCTCAAGTCTCAAGATGCAGCAGAACCAGAGATTTCATCTTTTGTTTTCCACACATTCTTCTTCCTTGTCAGAAACTGGTGCCTACATTACCAACAATGCAACTTGACCACTGACAGTTCGGTTGAAGATTCAGGTGTGTTATGCTAGTAGCGGCAAATGTAGCCTGGAGCCTCTAGCCTGAAGTAGAGATGAAGAGCGGGCTATCCTGAGTGAATAAGGTAATTTAGTTCTGAGGTAGAATCTATCAAGATAATGATTGAATTCAACCATTATCAAAGGATAACCATCTTAAAAATAAATATGACCACCACAAAAACACAATTTGTAATAAGAAATAATGAGACACTTAAGTTGTGATCACAAGATAAGAGGCCTAAAAAATTACTAGCAAACACAACCCCTCTCATCTTCTGGATTGGAGACTGGAGATTTTATTATCAGGCCAACTTTACCTTTTTGAAGGCTCTTGACATGACCTGGCTTGCCATGAACATGGAAATGACTTCTCTTGGTTATTCGTATTGGGCTTCTCAGAGGACTTATGGCATCAGGGATTCTCTTCAGACTGCTCAGTGTGCGCATCATGGAGTCCTCATCGTGGAGTAATGGCATAGAACTGGAAGGCTCAATGTTATTCTCATGACTCTTTCTGGGACTGAAGCTCTTCTTTGGTGTGAAAGTGAGGTCACTGTACTTCACTGGCAGTGCTGTCTCCTCTGTCGTACTGCTGACTTTGGACACTGCGATACAGCCTGTGGAAGAACTTGGCTCAGTTGCGATGCTACTGCTGTCATTGGCGTCTTCATTTGTCCGTGTTAAAACATAGATAGCCTCAGGAAGACTCAGCCCTTCTTGTGGAAGTGATTCCAGGCTTATTGTACTGGACACAGCATCTGCATCTGGACCATCTTGCATACAAAAAGCATCTTTCTTGTGAATGGAACTGGAAGCAGGAGGACACACTCTTTGCCGACAGTCCTGAGGTAGAGATATTTGCTCACTGGGATTGGTCTTGTCAGGAACATCTTCAGCTACAGGATTTTTCCTTGAGGGTGAAGCAGCTGCATCTTCTTCAACTGAATCCACAGGGAGGCTTTTCATTACTGCAGTTTTAGGAGTTCTATATTTCAGTTCTACACTTGAATCAAGCACAACAGGTTCTGTAACAGCAACACATTGATCAGTATTATTTCCAGGGTTTAGTTTTTGTAAATAATTGCTTGTGTGTTCTTCATAAATGCTTCCAGACATGTCACTGACACCATCTGTAGCTAGATTGGTTTTATCCTCATGATTCTTTGAATTGTCCCCATTTGTTGCTTTTACAGAACTACTCTCTGGCAATTTTGGTGTGAGATGCACAGTCATCTGATTCTCTACAGTACCTAGGGGTTGGCTATGAGCCGAGGTAGGTTGGACTGAATTGTCTTCAAGTTGCTTGTCAGCTGCAGGAGTTTCACTCTGGTTTTTGTCCTTTTCCTGGACATCTTTTGCATCATCGCACCTTTTATGTGTCTTTTCAGAACCTGGAGTTTTGGGGATATCTGGAGATTGCTCTGCAACATCTTCAAACCCTGTTTCTAATTCACTGCTGTCTACTTCATCAATCACACACATGTCTTCAACATTAGGCTGTGAACTCTCATCATCTGGTTCATTTTCAACTACCTTGTCCACTGTTGTGAGGTCATCCTGGCTGACATTGATGGGCAGCACTGACTTCTTAATTGGTGAAAGAGTTAGATTCAATGTTTCCATGAAACACAGTTTCCTGTTTGGACTATTTTCCTCCACAAAGCTTTTCCTAGTGATATTTGGTTCATTGGATGATCTTTTTAAGGCCTCTTGTGTCTTTTCTTGTCTTTCCTTACAGACATCTGCTTTACCTTGGTCTGATTCTTCTGATTTATGTTTCTCATGTTCTCTGCTAGTCTCTGACAGAGTGCTCCTCTTATGCTTTCTACTGATTTCATCTTCACGTTGTCTATCCTGCTTCCTTTGATAATCCTTTGAGATTCTATCCCCTTCCCTCTCTTTGGAGGAATCACTATAGAGCTCAGCATGTTTTGAAGAGGACTTTTTCTGGTCCTTTGAGTCTGAACTTCTGATATGTCCGTCACTAGTCTTACTTTTTCTATGATCTCGGCTGCAGCCCTCTATAGAGCTGTGAGCTGCATTATGTTCAGAGTCTGATGTGGACATTTTGGCTTTATCTCGTCTCCGTTCTCGACTTCTCCCTTTCTTGTCATTAGAGAAAGCTGCACTATGTAAAATCTCTGGTGGAGGGCTTTTAGCCCTCTCTGATCTGTGGTGCCTCTCAACATTTAGGTAGTTCCTGCTTTTACATGACCTGGATCCATATCTTCGTCCTGTGTCTTTGTCTGCCTTGTGAGACCTGTTTTTCTCAGGGGCATAACAGTCCTTGTTGGGATCTGAACCAGTTCTATGTCTCCTATCAGTTGATTCAGACAGTTTTTGACTTTGACATTTTTCCTCTCTGTGCATGGACTTGTGTTTGTCTGACTCACTGTGTCGAGTTGATGAACTACTGCTGGATTTACTGACAGTGTGGTCAGTCTGTTTGTCATGTACATCACAATCTCCTCTTGAGGAACTTTTTAAATGACTGTGAGATAATGCTTTTGAAGCTCTTGTCTTGATGCAAGATCCGCTGGGCTGATAGGTGGAACTAACGCTTTCTTTCCTGGAGGATTGAGGAGGATCCCTTGGAGAATGATCCTCTCTGGGAGGTGAGGCTGGTACAGGTGGAAGAGGAGGAGGAGGACTGGATGGTGGAGGAGGAGGTGGAGGACTGGAGGGAGGTGGAGGAGGTGGCCTAATCTTGCGGCTGCCTGTGGAGGTACGACTGGAGGAATTTTGATCCCGCAGATTATTAATGTAAGATTGATGATGATGGCAACCTTTCTCTGACCTGGGGAAAACAAAGTTTTACAAATGATAAATCATTTAACATAGATCCAATCAATAGAGGTGGCTTTTTGTCTACAGATCACAGTGGTTAGGTAATCCAAAAACTTAACAAGCTACTTGTCCTAATTTACCCACCAACATGATCTTTTACAATTCCTATTTGGAACATTAAATAGATTAACTCATTATGGAGCATTTTATACATTATGTTAACCTACAGCCCCATAGGTTATTGTAAAACAGAGAATACAGTTACAATGACTCACCAGTTAATGTAAAAAAAAAAAAAAAACACTTACCGTTGGTTCAACCTCTGAATCTCAGCATCTTTTCGTGTCACCTCCTGTCTAGCTGTTCGTAAAAGTGCAGAGATGTTGTTTTTGAGACGGCAGTTCTCAGTGTTCAACCTTGTATTCTGTTTAAAAAGAGAGAGACAGAGAAAGAGAAAACAGAGCATGTTAATGCTGATGAAATTTTAGTGGAGGTGGGTTTTGACACCCACCTTTACTGGAATACCCAGGTACATTTCAAAACCCATTCTGATGCATTCACAACATATTCAAACTTATCTGCATTAGCATAAAAATGACCTTTATGAACAGGTGTGGTGTTCTGTTTAGATGTGTAGGTGGGAGGAAGTGGTGGGTATATATGATGGAAGCAATGAAGCTTCAGAAATCTTTTCATGAATCAGTCCTGCGTTTGCATAGGTATTGCTGTATTAAGGTGAATGGCAGAGCATATTAAAATTGCTACAAGAAATTAAGGCAAATAAAGTACTAAATTAAATCTGCTCTTTTAAGACCTGGTTTCTACTAATTTTTTATTTCAGCATGACCTGATAAAACTGTTTTGGATGCTTATGGTTGGTCAATATATCTGCCAACCAAGCAAAGATCACTCTACAGCTGAGGATAATGATTCTCCACAAAATACATTTTAAAACAATATGGGAAATGACAGTTGGTAAACAATTACTAAAATAGAATATCAGTCAAAAATAATTTACTTTCACTTTAAATTGTTTTCAGACTTCTGTATGAAGCTTAATGATATTTAAGCAATAATGCACACCTTTTTCAACGGTTGAAAAACAAGGAAAACAAAATAAACCTGTATCTCCATCTGCTCCAGTCTCCTTCGCAACTCTTTAATTTGGTTTTGAGCTGCTTGGAATCTGGACTTCAACTGCAAACAACAAACAAAAAGAAAATAAATGTGAGATAGTTTGCCAGCTGACAGCAGCCCTCTGCAGCCTGTCATACGGTGGCTCAGCAGGGGTCTTGACGTAGAGGGCTCCGCCAAAAACAACAACAAAACAAACAATAAACAAAGCAAATGCAGGGTAATTTGGCAAACAATCTGAACTTGGCTCAACTTTTGCCTCAACACAATGCAACATCATCCAGCAAGGCACTGTGTTAGCTGATCAAACATTCCTGGGAGAGGACTTTGTAACATGAACAATGTATTTCAACGGTTTACCTCACAATCATCATGACGAAAGATAAATAATTGATAACTTTCTAGAGTAGTAAAACCCCTCCTCATAGTATTATAAACCACAGTGCAGCTTTTTGGCATCTAAACCTTCTGATCTGTTACTCAAACCAGACATCCTGAATCTTATTTCAGTGTCTCAGAGGTATTTGGAACCACACGTCCCCACCAATGCAGCCCCTTACATTTTTTTTTAACATAGGGCTGTTTCTGTTCTGAACACCAACTAATTCAGGGGTTACAATCTCTATCTCATGTATGACCACTTGTGACCTAAGTGTGAAACTTCAGTCATGTGAAGACACCTGAACAAACCCTGAACATGTACAATAGGGTTACTGACATAATCCTGTAGCAACCCTATACTTATTATAATAACCCACGTTCGCCTATTTATATCACAGCAGTGCATTGTCCAACCTGCAAAAAAATCTAGGTTAGGAACAAGGCTGCAAAGCCAAACAAAAACAGGTGTATTGACCTCTGCACACCAACAGTAAACACAGATATATCTCAACCCTCCCCTTCAGTATGAAAGGCCTATTATTACAGTTCAACAAAGAGAAAGGAAGCATGGAACGCATGGCAACTCACCTCAGAGTATGTTGACTCTCTGCTTTGCTGTTCCTCTGTGACAATTTCTTCATAAAGATCCATTGACTCTTTCAGCTGAGAAACATTTGGAGATGACTTCTCTGTAATAAACCAAAATACAACAAGAAAAAAGATTAACCGCTACTATAAAGCCTCAATGTTGGACAAGGAATCTATGCTGGAAGCATGCGAACACAATAATATTGTTAGCAGTATTAATATTGTGCTGTAGCAGACCAAAGAAAAACTATTTCAAAAAGGACTTTTACCTGCATTGCTGATAGAATCGATATCCAGGCCATCATAGATATCCACAGAATCTTCATTGACATCAGGTATCAGGACTGTGGATTTTATAGATGTATTATAAATGTATGTCATTTTGGTCTTAACCCAAAATTATGTCTGCATAGCAAAATCACTCCCACATTCATTGCCATGTCCTATGGATACTACATTTTTAATTCTGTTTTGGGATTTTTTTAAGGTACTATATAGCACATTAATTTTACCTTTAGAATTAAGACACTAAAATAAAATAGTGGGAATATATTAAGACAGATTTCCGGTACAGAAGAAAACGTGTTCACTTCATACATACAAAAAAAAAAATCGAATGATTTTATCTGTAGAAATGAAGTATATTTTCGGCAAACATCTTCAAATATTTTACAATTTGAATGTTTTTTCTAAAATCAATTCCAGTTTCATATCAGCAATCTTTGTGAAACCACTGCTCACGAGATATCTACACTATATACTATATAGTTATAGTATTATTAATATATTTTAGCATATGCTAAATAGCCTTTTTAAAAACCAGAATTCCTCATAATACACAAATACCACAAAATAAATCTAAAAGTAACAGTGTATGTTAATGTAATAGCATTATACTTACGACCAGAAGCATCGTTGGTGTCAATGTTCCAATGCTCCATTATCTTTGTGGCTCAGTTTCTTAAGGAGTTCCTGATAACAATGGCAAAGAAAAATCAATAGTTATTACCAGTCTACAAATATCAGCCAGAACACACTTTACACAGGCTGAAGATTAACCTGTAGGCTGATGGACACACTGAAAGCAGGGGTAAGACCACAACTAGTCAGGAACACACATTTAATTAATCCACAATTGATTCTAGAGTTGATAAACCAATCCTAAAGGGAAGCTCCAGTATTTTTTCAACAGAGCCCATAAAAAGTAGCCTGTCAGTGGCAAAAACAAGCACTTTTAGTGGACAGACTTTTCACGGGCACAGTTGCCCGCAAAGGATTATGTTGCAGCTATTGCAGCCCATTCGCAGATGCCGGTGGAGGTGATCTACTGGGCCAAAAAGTAATTATTAGTCAATTAGACCCAAAGATTTGTAAAAAAAAAAACATAGGGCCCAGGTTTAAAAATACCGGAGTTTCTCTTTAAAGGGGCAATCTATCAATTTAATATATAAAGGCCAGTGCACTAATCCTGGGTAGTACTACACAATCTGTTAAAACAGCTGTATAATGTATTTTGTGGCTCTGGAAATGTTTCAAAAATAACCCTGATGATGTTATCAGGGCAATCTCAGTTTAGACGTGGAGACTACACATTTTTAACAGAAAGCTTGGGTTACAAACTAGAGTTGTGAAGTTTGAAAGATGTCGGCAGGCCAGGTAGAAAAAAACGCTATTGGTGGCATAACGTGAGTATAGGATCCAGTGTTTTTGGAGCTTGGCCTAAAACTCAGGATATTTTGACCTCTGCTGCTTCGATTTTGACCATTCTTTTTTTTTTTTTTTATTTAATTTTCTGTCTCTTGTGTCACCTGACACATCTTAGTGGAAGTGCAATAATAAATCTCTGGAGTACACCTTTAAGACTAGTTAAACTACATAAAATATTCACAGTCCACATTACAGATAATTAGGGTTGTGCTATATGACAATATGTACTGTAACAAGACATCCATTTGTCAACATTACATTTATTTACCTGACGCTTTTATCCAAAGCGACTTACAAAAAGTGCATTTAACTATGTGGATACAACCCAAGAATTACAAAATGCATGCAAGTACATCAACTTCATCAAATATGCTGAACTGCCTCAAGTGCTACATTTAGAAAAAAGAAGAGAAAAATAATGTTTTTTTGTTTTGTTTGTTTTTATTTATGGGCCAAGGTGCAGTCTGAACAGATGAGTTTTCAGTCAGCGACAGAAGATGTGTAAACTGTCAGATGGAACATGTCAACTGTCAGAGATTTTTCCATACTGTTTATACCCTGTTAGTCATCTTTTTATTGTCTATGGTTTATGTGGGCAATGTCGCAAATCAACAAGCAGGACTACTTTATGGATTATTGATTTGTCAGGTACTTCATTTGCTGGATTTGTCAAAAATAGACATAAGATAGCATACACTGTAATAGAGGATTTATCCATATTGCCCACTCCTACAGATAATATACAATTATCAATGCACTGAGGTTTACATACTCTAGGTGTTATTATCTGCAGTGGACACATCAGGCCAATGACGGTGCTGTTAGCATGATTAACATAGTGGTCTAGCTAGACCTCTTTTGTTCACTACTGTCCAAACAAAGAAGACAGAAAAGAACAAAGCCCTCCACCAACAGAGCAAGACAGAAAGAAATAAAGACATCCCAAGTAAGAGGTAGCATAGCATACTGTTGAGTTTTATCTTAATGTTAACCGTTTTGACTGAATATTGCTTCATTTTGAACTTTCTACCCCTGGCCTTAATCTGATTTTTGACAATCTGAGCTCAGGCTCAAGCTAACATTAACATTACTATAGCTACTACAGTCCTTTCCTAAACTCTTCAAAACCACACGGCTTTACGTTGTCCTGAAATTTATACTTGAATCAGGTAATACAAAAGATAGAATGGAAGGCAAGCCCAACTTACCTCTGTTTACCAACTTTTATATTATCTTGACGGACATTTAACCTACCTACTCTACTCTTTCACGCTAACACAAATCTATACCCCGTCACTAAGGTATTCATACTTACTTTTATTGACAAACGCATTAATGGCCATTTCTTTCTGGGAATGTCGTATTTTTTTCCTTACTGCCTATTTTATTGTTGTTTATGAACACGCTTGGGTCAGTTAAACGACCGTTTGCTGCATATTCAACTTAACTACTAACGTTACCAATTTTTATCTTTGACTAAAGGTAACGTTAACTCATACCGGAGAAAAGTGCTCAGTCGGTAAGTTAGGGATGCTAATGTGAACCCTATGCACCAGTCAGACATTCATAAAAAGAATATTACAGTAGGCTAACTTTGAAGTGGTTGACTTACTTGTTTGCGTATTGTTAGGTGTCCTCCTGTTGTTTACAACTGTAATGTCGCGCCAAGACTTCATTGCACAGGAAGTAACGACATTTTCCCGCGGTCTGTCACTCCTGTGGGTGTGTTCTTGCGGCTCCTCGGTTTCAAATATTATTCTTAAAATAGGAGCCAAACCCTAAAGGAGACCAATTGTAGCGCGACTCACGGTATTCTCCAGCAGTTCACATTATCCTACAGCCAAGTGACATAAACTAAGGCATTAAATTAAAGCAGATATGGCAGTTTGCTGGAGCGTAAGTTGTTCCCTCGCGGGAGGAGTTGCACTGTACCGGCGTCGCTGTCCGCGCACGTCATCACAACGCGACGTCGGGGGAGAGGGGGGGGGGGATACACCTCGACCCGGAAGGATTTGTGCTTCACTCACATGTGGACAGGATTTTAACACCAGCGACGGGAACGTGCTTGTGTGTTGTGATACAACCTCAGGCGCGTTATGAACCTCACAGTTTGGTTTAATAAGAGTAAATCAGGATACCTGTTCATAGATAGCGCGAGTTTGTTTTCGCTGTAGATCGTTCGTCCAGAGCCGACAAATGATACGATGGAAAATCTAGAATTGAGCCTGTCTTCACTGGGCACCATATCCAGACACGTTGACAAAAGTCACAACGAACTAAGCCAATATCTGTCAAAACAGGTAAGATATGTTAATTTCTGGATTGTATGGAATAAAAAAATGTGTTTAGAGTTGTTTATTTTCACACAGTGACTCAAAACGTGCCCTGTGTGCAGCACGCAGTAGCCTTCCCTTCACATGTCAGTAGTCACTGTACAAATGACATAATTTTAGTGTATGTTACGTTATTAAAACTATTCTGCTGCCTTGTTAATACCTAGTATCTAAATATTTTGAAGAAATATTGATTTATGTGGGGCATTTATGTGAACCAATCAATATTTCAATTGGGACCTTCCTGTCATATGATTTCTCCTCAGATATGGAGCCAGCAGGACAGGCAGTGTATTCTGGAGTGTTTGGCTCACCTGCTGTTGGAGAAGGATTATACTTTGCTGATTGCTCGACACCTGCGACCACTGGTTCTGGACCTGTTGGATCGGAATGCAGAGAGGGTCAAAGCTGGTGGCAGGATCAACCATGACCTCCACGAGCGCCTGTGTGTGGCCCTCAGCAAACTCCTTTGCATCAGTCCTGATGCACAGGCGTAAGTGGACTTTATTCTCTTCACAGTGAGCATGGGACATGTCCCCTGTCTTTACCCTAGCCTGTAAAGATGCTGGTGATGACTGGGGTGCTGCATCAGGACACATGGCTGGATTTACTCAGTTAGGGGCCTGTTGGCAAAAATGAGGTGTGGGCCCCTGTTGACACCTCCCACAACCACTACCACCACTTCTCCCATGTATCCTGTCACCTTAGACAAATTGAACAGATGTATTTACACTGTTTGCACAAAATAATTTAAAATGAAGGTATTACAACTAGTTTATTTCTAAGAATGTATTTCTAAGAACACATCAGTAGTTGTTATTGTACTCCATGAGTCTTCCAAGCACACTACAACATGGAGCATATGGTATGAATGACTTTGACTTAATATCTGCAAAGAAATAACAAGAAATGAGATCACATAAGCAGTTTTTCAGGACTTAGTGCACCTTAAAGTACTCAAGTGATTTAGTTTTACACTTTCACTAAGTTAGGGGACTTGCGAGAGACAGTTTAAAAAAAAAAAATGGTCCTGGTCGGTGAAAAAGAGGCTGAAATATCCTGACTTTTAGTTCCTAGTATCAGTCAAGCTCCAAAAATGCTGGATCCTCTGGTATTTAAACAGACACTGATGCAGGACCCTAAGCCAGCATTTCTGCAGACTACATCCACCCCGACTAATTTTCTACTTCTCTCTGTAAGGTTTGCTGCGAGGTACTTCAACGATGCCCCCCCAGTGTTTCAGAGGCTCTTTTTTACCAGTGAAGAGTCATCAGCTGTTCAGTATGGTCCCAGGAGGATGAAGCTGCGTGACCTCATGGGTGCCACCCTACGTTTCCTTCAGAGTGATTGTGCCAAGTTTAGAATGCTCTGGGACTGGAGTCCCTGCGTATCACAGCTGCTCACCAGCGATGTCTTGGTCCGAGGGTATGTACCTGCTTCCTGTTTAGACCCATAGAGGCTTCATGGGCCATATAGGGTAACAGATCTTTAATCGCAGGTGGTTGGTGGAAATCCAAAAAGAGTATTCTTGATGTCTTTGTGGGTGTAAGTCAGTTCAGGAATGTTTAAAGCAAATCAACTAGTTTATTTCTAAATTTAAAGACTATGTGGGTGTTTGAATGTTTCAGCCCATTTACTTAAAATTCACACCCATAACATTATTACTGACCACTTTCCAAAGAAAACCATCCTTGTTTGGATTTTCTAATATAATTTTGCCTTCCAGTCAACCATTATTTTTTCTTCATATCATTAAGTTCTGATAGTCAGCTTGCGGAAATTATTATTATTATTATTTTCAAAGTAATGTTCTCATTTTTTGGTAATAATGTAGATTTTTCAAATCAGTCACATACGCAATGATAATGTAGCTTTGACATGATGTTCACTGTGATGAATTATTTATTTATATTTATTTATATTTATTTAAATAAGATTCAAGTTTCTAAATAGGCCTTTTTCACAGAAGACATTTTGGCATGTCACAGTATTAAAAGCACATGTGTAAATAATAAAATTAATGATGGCTGAATTACATTTAGCTGCTTCAGTTTCAGGGTCCTGGTGTTGTGCTTGATGACTCATTGTCACACTGTCATGGCTTACTGGGACAATTGAATAGAACAGAGCCATCGTTAATGTTATTTGTAACAACCGTGCTTTTTCTGATTGGGCGGCTGTGGCTCAGGCTCACCTTGCACGCCATCGGTGTGTGAATGGGTGAATGAGACCAATCTGTAAAGTGCTTTGGGAACCAATAAGGTTGAAAAGCGCTATATAAGTGAAGTCCATTTACCATTCCTACTATGACAAGTGAAAAAGTCTGCTGTGAAAAAGAACTGTTGTATTTCCATTACACTGTGCTGAAATGAATGACAGCCACGGAAGTAAGGACAATCAGTTCATTAATCTGAAAAACTCTTATTTGCTTTAGGAAATTGTTAGCAGTCATGTCAAGCATGTGTGATTTGTACTAAATTACTAATATATTGCAGTACACTAGAAGTTATAGTTTAATGCTGCCGTAGTCCTGTTGTTCAAACTGTAATTACAAGCAGCAGAGTAGAAAGAAATGTTTATGTCAGCCTCCTTGCTGTAATTCAAAGTTTGAGATACCAGCTACAATGCAGCTACAATGTATTCTACTTGGCTAAAAGAACAACTGAAATGTTAACATACTGAGGTAAAATGGCTGCAAAGCCACCATCACTGGCACATCTAAATTATAATTCATTAACCCTGCCCCTAATTTAGTCAATTCAGCTAATTAAAAAAGAGTTATACATGCATTTTTTTCCGAGATCAAAAATGAACTTGAATAAAAGCTATACACTTTTGTCTGTATCTGGTTTGACATTTTAACAAGCAGCTACATAAATGTGAGACCATAAAAATAGCTTAAGAGTTAAGCTTAGCTAACTTGAAGGGTAGCTACGTTAATGTGTAGCAGGCTTATTTAACAAAGTAACCAATATCAATGTTTTCACTAGTTTAGTGTACATGTTAGATGTTTGAAGCACAATACGTTGCTGGATGACTAACCAGATAGTTAGCTAACAAGCTGAAATTATTAATAAAAACCAAACAACACTGACAACCAAGTCATAAGTTTAGAAATCCAACCAGCTGTTTACAGCTACACTACTGGTGTCCAGAGTGTGTTAAATCCAAGTGTCAACAACCACGGCTCAATGCGGTAGCTGACATGGATGACGTGGAACATTTTAGAGATGTTAGTTTGGGAGTATGTTTTCTTCACTGACAGGCAGATATTTTTCTGATTTTATGGCTCCAATAACTACCAAGATGGCAGTGAGCAGTAAATTAGTATCCATACTTCAAAACATTTATAGTTAAGACCCTATGTTCTTTCCCTCCCATATCGCAACATTTTTGCATGCTTTTGACCACCAAATGAAACATCCTGTATTTTCCCATTGTCCCTAACAGGTACACTGCCCATTGTTTAGCGCTGGTTTCTCATATGACTGATAATCAGAAAACCATCTTTCTGAGAAAGGTGCTCACAAGTGACGAGATCCTGCACATGAAAATTAAGTATGTACCTTTTTGATTTTTCCTTTCTTTCACTATTGTCATATCTAGTGCTGAGTATTATGGATTTGTTTTTGGTTTCAATGCTACTCTTGAGACATGAGTCTCTGTAATAGCTCTAAAACAGGGCATTTTCAATGTATTTTGTTATACATACGATAGTATACATATTCTGTTTAATATTTCTGTTTGTAGAATGAATGAATCAAGGTATCACGGCCATTTATTTGTCATTTTACAGCACAGGATTGCACAATTTATGTTTTATTTCATCTTTATTTAATCAGGCAGTCTCACTGAGATTAAGATCTCTTTTCCAAGAGAGACCTGAGAACAAGAAACATTAACAAGAACACAATCGGCAAACAGAAACAACACAATTACACAATAAATAATCTTGTATGAAAGTCTACTGTCAAGCCAAATTCTTAAGTAATTGTATGACTCAGCAAGAGTTATATGGGTGCCATCTAAGGTTGTAATGGGAGGATAGTCAGAGTCACTAGTGGAGGTGGAGAACACCATGTACTTAGTCTTTTGCATTTAAAACTAGTTTGTGATAACTGGAAACCATCAAAGGCAGACTGAAGACGAGACAGCCCACTGAAGTATTGATTAGGAAGAGTTGTGTTATTTATGTATAAAGTAAACAGCAATGGACCAAGGATAGACCCCTGTGGCACCCCATTTCTGATGGTAAGATGGCTTGACTGACTACCATCAGTAGCAACAGTCTGAGTTCTCTCCGTAAGGTAAGAGTGGAACCAATTAAGCGTGGCTTCATCTAGAGATTCTAGACCTATAGACTGTAGTTTGTGGAGTAGGATTTTATGATCGACGGTTTCAAATACTTTTGAGAGGTCAATAAAGAGGGCAGCACAATATTGTTTTTTATCCAGGGAGGAGACAATGTTATCAATGACAGAAACTGCAGCTGTTATTGTACTGTGACCTGGGCGAAAACCGGACTGCTGTGGCTGTAGTAAGTTTAGTGAGTCAATAAAGGTGCATAGTTGTAAATTGAAATGTTACAATAAAATGTAAGTTGTAGCCCCTTCATGCTACATACACATAGAACATATTTACAAATATTTAAATTTAGAATAGAATAAAATAACATAAAAATAAAATAAATAATAATAAATTAAACAGTATGTAGTTATTTATATATATACACGTATACACCCAGAAAGTAATAATTTGACATTTGGGAAAGATTGTCCATCAACTCAATACTGATAATTACTGTAAATAGCCAAAATATTTCCAAACTACTGAAGTTGAGTGACCTTTCTTGTCGACTATGGCTTCGGCCTGAACACTGAGTCCGCCTCCCCTTGTCTTGCTGGAATCTTGTGTTCTTTCGCTGGGAACATGGTCTGCCTGTCGAGTGCAATAGCTTGATCCGGGTTGTTGTGATGGAGCCAGGTCTCTGTAAGATGTGGGCACAACAGTGTCTGATTTCCCATTGCTGTGTTAGCCTGAGTCCCATTTAGTCTATTCCATATTCCTGTGACTGGACATTAGCCAGGAGTAGGCTGGGTAGTGGAGCAGCCTTATGTCCAAGCTGGGTTAGTTTACCTCTTATCCTGGCTCTCTTCCCTCTCTTCCTGGGGCGGTTGCATGTTTGTGGTCGGAAGATGCGGTGGGCAGTGATCATCCCAGGGTCTGCTGCGCTTAATCTAACCCCCGCACGTCCTTTTCCAATGCTGATGAGTGTATATCTGTAGCAGCACATACGTATATGATTTCAACATTTTTGTTACCTTGAAGTTGGTATAGTACCAAAAGGTAATGTTTGCATACACCCAGCTGTGGTTTATAAAATGATGCTTTCTAAGCTGTGTGTCATGTCTTTTTCTTTGTTCCTTGTTTAGAGCTTTGGAAGAAATTGAGCAGCTGGAGGTAGAACAAGCCTTGGTGTTAGCCAATCAGGGTTCTGCGATGTGGCGCCAGGAGAAAGCTAATAAGTTTACCAGGGGCCAGGTGGTATCGGAGGACCTGTCCCAGAATGTTGTGGCAGTCTGTGGTGTTGTCTTACCCAGGATAGTTCCTAGACACACTGAACAGGTATGTACCCTCTGGTTTGTCACATAAAATAGTCTCTGCTGTTGATATTTTTGGTTCTAAGTTGACCTCTATTTGCAGATGAACCAAAAAGATCTGCTGCTGGTGGACTCAACCTGCCGTAATCTGAGAAGACTGGCATTAGCTGTGGCTTCCCAGAAGCCTGTGTTGCTTGAGGGTCCTATTGGATGCGGTAAAACTGCCATGGTAGAGTTTATGGCTGCTGTCACAGGACATACAAAAGCTACAGAGATCCTCAAGGTCCAGCTTGGGGATCAAACTGACAGCAAGGTGAGAGAGCATGGAATCAGTCTAAGGTTAGATTGATTCATTCAGTTCATTCAGTTTATTCATCAAGAGAGTACTTCTCAGCCTGTGAAAACAGTCACATAAAGTCTTCAGAGTTATCTCTGGGCTGTAGCTTAACATTTTTAACATAATGCCTGCATTAGAAAATGGAAAAGTGATGTTTGTAAGAAGTGTGCATTTAGGAGGCAGGGATGGTCTAATTAAAGACACTATGGAGTTGCATTATGGGACCTAGTGTTTTTGAAGCTACTAAAATATCTTACCCTCTGCTGGTTCAATTTTGACCCATTTTTTCTTTTTTTTTTAAAATAAATATGTCCTATGTGAGTCCAACTTTATGGAAGTTCAATACTAAATCAATGGCCTACCCCTTTAACAGTCATTGGAGGTTAGATGGAAGGCTGAAAATGTGTGAATGTGTTTTGTGTGTTTCACAGATGCTGCTAGGGATGTACCGTTGTACTGATATACCAGGGAAGTTTGTGTGGCAGCCAGGAACACTGACAAAAGCTGTATCTAAAGGCCAGTGGATCCTCTTGGAAGACATTGACCATGCACCTCTGGATGTGGTGAGTTAAAACTTGTTGAGAACTGTATAGAATATGGCCTTAATATTTTCAGTTGCAACACAGACTCAATATACTTCAACCTGGGCTTGCACCATTACATATTCTGAATAGATTCTTAATAAACAGTTGATTTTTAGTACTAAACCTTCTTAATATGAGATGGTCTTTTTTTTTAGATATCTGTGCTCCTGCCCTTGATGGAGAATAAAAAGCTGATGATTCCAGGACGGGAGGATTGCATCGATGTTGCTCCTGGATTTCAGTTCTTTGCCACAAGAAGGTAAGAATGTCATTACATGCTAAATGTACTTCTGCAACAGCAGCTTGGCTGTCCAAGTTTTACATTCAGAGCGTTTATATGCACTGTAGTGATAAGATTATTACCAGCTTTTGGTGGTATCCTGATAATCTTTGACTATTTGAATGTGTCTCCAACAGGTTACTGCGCTCTCTAAAAACTTTCTGCTTTTGCTCACTCATTGTTAACAAACCACAAATTATGGGCCTTGTTTTCCTTTTTTTTTGTAATTTGGTGCCACTGGTCAGCAAGTGTCACTAATTGTTACTATGTTTAGAATTAGCCTCGGGGTAGGGTGGCTAAATTTTTAGGTTTAACATAAGTCAGTCCCAGTCCAATCTTGACCACATTCCATGTAAGTCATAGACCTTTTTTTTTTTTAGAATGTAACTTGAAATCATTTGATCATTTTTACTGAAACAGTAGAGCTCTGAGATGATGTGGCGTTGACAGCTGTAGTATTCTAGTTTTATAATTTTTCAGGTCCTCTAACACAACTACTGACTCTTCTGAATTTGTTGTGTTCTTGTCTGCTGATTTCTGACAGCAGGTCTTGAAGCTCTGCAGCATGAAGTATTCTGTTTACTCTTTGGTAATATGTTTGTGAATGAAACTTAACCCACAAATGGAGCAAAACAGGTAGCCTTGCCTACTGTTTTGGGGGCATTGATTAAGCAAATGATCAAATCTTACAAATGTGAACCTATTCATGAACAGGTGGCATTCATCAAGTTGAAATGAGCAATTTACAACAAGTTTGTGCAGTTAAGAAAGTTTGGTCAACTTGGAACACTTGTAAGGTTTAGGATAATAATGTCCTTGCATGAGGCCCAATGAGTCATGTATTTGGGGACAACGGCACACACTCAGCTGTACACACAAACAGTGGCGGAAATAGTTGTGTGATCAATGACAAAAGAGAACTTGAGAAAGAAATTCAAACCTAGCCTACTTTGACAATTCCACATACCTGGCCAATCCGTGCATAAAGTGGGCATGATTGTCAGATTGTCTGTTATGGAAAGGTACAAAAGTTTGTTGGACATAAGTATACTTGTTTATTGCAGGATGTACTACAGTGGTGGCAGTTGGCACAAACCACAGAACTCTCATGCTGCGCTGCTGGACAAGTACTGGACCAAGCTGCAAATGGGCAACATGACAAGAGAAGAGCTGAAGAAGGTGAGTGTTGTTTGCTTTAACGCCTTATACACCTATTGTCTACCCACACAGGTGTTTTCACTTAGGCTGCCTAATGAGACCACTTCTCAGGACAGTGTTGGTGTTGATTGACATCTCCCTCACCCTTCCATTGGTTTTGTTGAACCTGTTGGGGCGGGACAACTTACCCTGTTATCATTCTTATTAGCACATAGAGTTTTCTTCCAGAAAAATCTTCCAGAATTTCCCTCATGTATTACCCTCTGTCTCTGTGTGAAGGTGCTCATCAGCAGGTATCCTAGGCTGACAGTGGTGTCAGACCGTCTCCTGGATATCTACTGCCAGCTGACTGGGGAGAGACACTCTGACCTGGACATAAGCAGCCTCCAAACCCCTGACAACAGCCAGCAGCACAAGTCTGAGGACAAAAGCACACCACTGGAGGGGAGAGCCCTGTCACTGAGGTGAGGCCCAGCTCACTACTTTCTTTATTCTCCCCTTTACTTTCCGTTGTATGGTATATTAATGAAATTTGACACAGTAAAGTGATGTCTTATCCTGAGATAGTGATTTCAGGATGAGACATTAGACTGAAAACATCACATTCTGCTATTGTTTTATATCTGACATGGCTGTCGAACTACGCAATTTTTTAAAACACTGACATTTACTGACTACAAATACAGATAGACTATATTTTGTACAAATTCCAAAAATCTTTGAATTTCAGCATTTTCTTTGTGAATTATATTCATGACAGAAATAAAAAGCCACTGAAACTGCATATAGACCATCATTCAAAACTAAAATTCTTTAACAATGGGTTATTGCTTTCTTAAAATAGAGTTAACACTATTAACACCTGTTCAACTGTAGAGAAACTGACTATTTTCTTGTAGTAGCAGTCGTGGAGAAACCTTTATTATTTTTTTCTCAGGAACGACATGCTTAACCAAATTCTGATGTAATATATGGTCAATATCAGTCTAACATATGAACATATCTGTCTGCCAATATGACAGTGGCACATGACATAAATTAATCCTACTATCTTGTTGTTAGATAAATGTCTTATAGAGCACATCTGTTGCTACATTTGCAATTTTGCATACTGTTTTTTTTTTTATTCAGTCAGATTTAGAAATTTTAGTTTAAACATTAAATGCAGTAGGGGTGCCCTGGTGGCCAAGGGGTTAAGGCGCACACCATGAACTGTTCGCGGCCTGCATCTGGTCAGGATTCTTGGTTGCAAGTCGTTCCCCATCTCTCTCTACTCTCACTATCTAACAAAAGCCTAAACATTTAAACCCAGTAGTAAAAAACAAGTTTTTTTCATGATAGAGAATATGCAATTTGTACAAAACCTTAATCTAAACAATTTTGGGATTGGGATTTGTTGTTTCTGTGGGAACATCATTAAGGTGCATTGAAAACGTGTGCAAATAATAGCTAAATATACAGATATCTTAGAAAAAGGCCGAGATGTGGGTGAGAGGGGGTTATTTTTTGTTATCTTGCAGTAACTAATCAGTAGCGAGTGACATATCTGTCCTGTCGCAATTTTCAGTCAACATGGAAGCTGTGATGGCAGTCGCTAGGAGCAGGAAACATAATGTCTTATTACAATTTGTTATTTCCATAAAGCGACTTACAACAACCTGTACATCTGTGTCTATCTGCCACACTTTTGTGGCAACCAAAAACGCTGGATTCCCATAATTCAACTCAATAGCATCTTTCATGAGACTTTCCCTTTCTGTAAATGCCCTCATCTTTAAAACTTTAAAACTCCATGCTCCAAGTTTATAACACAGGTTTTCTTGTTGAAATCTCAAACCTAAATCAAAAAAATAACCCTGATGATGACATCTTTATTTTTCTTTAGTTATTTTTCTCAGACTTGACAAAGCTCCTCCAGAGCCACAGACGACAGCAGTTAATGAACACAACACCAGACCTATTTGAATCACTGAACATATCCGAGATGTGGGGGGTGATTCAGAGGTCTGGAACCAGGCTAGATATTTGGTCCTTGGACACTAACATTTTAAATACTGTCACAAATGCGTCACAACTTGAAAATTTGCACTTACAAACCTGTGAAAATTCTAGACTAAGACTCTTCAAGTGAGTACACCCTAAGACTCCACGCAGAGCCATTAATTCAAAGTTCAAGCATATTCCATACACCACATTGTTGTAATCATGAACAAAACACTCTAAAGTTGTTTCAATAATGAAAAAGTGAATTAATTCAAATTGCTAAATCAATTGATTCCACAAAACTCATCATCAAAGTTCATACCATCATTTACCAGGCAAAAGCGCGATGATTGGATATATCTCACTGCCGTGCACTCTGGGACTCCTATTCATCTACTCTTCCTAAATCTTTATGTTCTCAGTAAGTCAGACCTTTTTCAATTAACAGGACCATGTGCCATTTATATGATCATGATATGACGATCCTGTTTTACATGGTGTCTGGCCTCTCGCACCGTAACTCCCAAATAGCAGCTTTTCATCATGACAGTCATCATCAGTGGGGGCAAACATAGAAAGCTTTAGCCACCTTGGCCTTACATCTGTCAGACCCCCCCCACCCCTCCATCAGAACTACCAGCCAGTCTGCAGTGGCAGCCTCCACAACTTTAATTAGCTTTCCACTAGCTGCTGCTGTGTTCAATAGATTATTGATTGGACTGTTCTCTGGACAATGGGCTGGTATCACAGATTCTACAGGTCATACCAGGGCTTTCTCTTATGCTAAAATTGTTTAAATTCATTTTTTCCCTCATCAATCTACACTCAATACCCCATAATGACAAAGCAAAAGCAGGATTTTACACAAGTATTCAGACCATTCCCTCAGTACTTAGTTCAAGCACCTTTGGCAGTGATTACAGCCTCAACTCTTCTTGGATATGACGCGAAAAGCTTTGCACACCTGGATTTGGGCATTTTCTGCCATTCTTCTCTGCAGATCCTCTCAAGCTCTGTCAGGTTGGGTGGGGACCATCAGTGGACAGCCGTTTTCAGGCCTCTCCAGAGATGTTCGATTGGGTTCAAGTCCAGGCGCTGGCTGGGCCACTCAAGGACATTCACAGAGTTGTCCCTAAGCCACTCCTGCGTTGCCTTGACTGTGTACTTAGGCCATTGTCCCAGTCTGAGGTCGTGAGTGCTCTGGACAAGGTTTTCATTAAGGCTATCTCTGTAATTTGCTCCGTTCAGCTTTCCATCAACACTGACCAGTCTCCCAGTCCCTGCCACTGAAAAACACCCCCACAGCATGATGCTGCTCGCCGTTGGGATGGTATTGCACAGGAGATGAGGGGTGCCTGTTTTCCTCCAGACATGACGCTTAGAATTGAGGCTAAACAGTTCAATCTTGGTTTCATCAGACCAGAAAATCTTGTTTCCCACAGCCTTTAGGTGTTTTGCAAACTCCAAGCGGCTCTAATGTGTCTTTAACTGAGAAGAGGCTTCTGTCTGGCCACTCTGCCATAAAGCCCAGTTCAGTGGAGTGTTGCAGTGATGGCTGTCCTTCTGGAAGTTTCTCCCATCTCCACACAGGATCTTTGGAACACAGTGACCACCGGGTTCTTAGTCACCTTTCTTATGCCCTTCTCCCCCTATTGCTCAGTTTGGCCAGGCAGCCAATGCTAGGAAGACTTCTGGTTGTTCTGGTTCTTCCATTTAAGCATTATGAAGGCCACTGTGCTCTTGGGAACCTTCAATGCAGCAGAACCTTTTTTGTAGTCTTCCCCAGACCTGTGACCCAACATAATCCTGTCTAATTCAGGAATTGTAGTTGAGTTTCTCTTTCTCTCACGAATCACACACCGCCTCTTTGTCATCCAAAATTAATAAAAATCGTAGATGCATTCATTGTCTTTTTTTTTTTCTTGATGAGTCTTGATTATGATTCCACAGAGACCTACTGAAATGGTGTGAGCGGATCAACGTTAACTTTGATAGCACCTCATCAGCCACAGCACAACATGTCTTCCAAGAGGTTTGTTGGTTTGATTTCTTTAAAAGTAAGCAAATAAAGAGATGCATATCTTTCATACACAGCTGCTAGAAAATAGCATTTAGTTGTATTTAGTTTTGTACTGCTCAGTCATATTCGACTGCAAAGCCCACTCCTAAATTTGAAAGTGACAATGTGTTTTTTCTGCATTCAGCATATATTATTTTTTATTGATTGACGCCTTTTCATGGTGTTTCTCTTTGTCAGGCTCTTGACTGCTTCACAGCCATGCTGTCTCATCCTGAAAGTAGACTACGAATGGCAGAGATCATTGGAAGCAAGCTCAACATCTCCAAAGAGAAGGTATTTGACAAGCTGTTTTGGCAAAAGAAATTTGTGGCTGGGACATTTATGCAAAGCACCCCTGACAGCATTGATTGATTAAAAAAAAAAAAAACATTTTATTTTTGACGTTAATGTGATCCCATACGAAAAGAACATTTCAGCCAATTTGAGAATGGCTGTAATCAATATGGATTTCTTCTCTCTCTCTCTTTTTATATGATAATCTACATTTTGCACAAAAAAACAGTGTTGTGATTTTTAATTCCTGGATACTGTTTGTCTACAGGCCCAGCACTTCTGCCAGATGTATCAGCCTGGCATCTCACTGACCGCGCTGGAGGCCTCAGTGGGCAGAGTGACTCTGGATCGAAAGCAGACTGAAGCAGTGCAGCTGAGTGTGTAAGTGGGACATCCTGCCCACCCGCTCCCTTTGACCTCCATATATGCATCAGCTAGTTGCTGTGCCAACATTCACCCATTGATAGAACCAAATAGACCCCTTTTGGTAAATTGAATAAACATTGAATTGATTTTAAACTACATTATGGTAAACAAAGCCATATAATGGCTCAGCCATCAGGACATGCCCAAATATTCACATTGATTCTTTACCAAAGCCAATATGAATGGGTGTCAGACTTGAAAACAAAGGAGGTGTGACTTTTTATAGTAGCATGCAAAAACTGAGATGAATGTGTGCAGTATGCCATGTGGTGATAACAGCATTAAAAGTAATCTGAGGGTCTAATAATAAGGCACATTGACTTTTGATCTTATAGATGTTGCTGCTACAGCCTCACTTGGTCTGATATGACTTGTAGTTTATGGTGGCTAATGTTGGCTAATTTTACCTAACTTTAGATAAATATTGCTCTTTGACTTTTCAACTCTACCCTACTTGTGCCACTCATACACTACATTTAAACATTTACCATTATCCCGTAATTGACTATAGGCAAATGCTACTATGGATCATCAACACACCTCAATGTGAAAGGTCTTTATTAGAGCCCTACCAGTAAATGTTAATATTGGCTTATAGCAAATATATTTGTATTGACACATATCTGTGTCAATAATTAGCAAGAAATGCCAGTACCGAAATTCCAAATATATGTTTGAGTAAATTTAGAAACTATGTCTCCATTACATAGCTTGTCCACCAGAGAGCAGTGACAACATTTTTCAACTGTAAAATGTCCTGCTCAGCACATGTCTTGGTCACAACTCTTAAAAACAAATGTAATATGTGATTCCTTATCAAAAGTCTTAATTTATGTTTGTTGATTTAAAAAAAATGAATATTGACCAATATATAGTTTTCAGATTTTGGTATTGGTCAGCCTATAGTTTCCATATAGACTACTTTTTTCAAGTAGTTGCATTGTAAACTCTTCAAAGTCTGGTGTGTGGATAGTTATTAAATATATATAAATATAAATATTTAACCTGTGATCTCGAGATAACAGGATTAAAACAATAATTGCAACACATGGCCTCTCTAAGCCTCCATAGAAATCTTAAAAAGTTGATCTAAATTAAGTACAACAAGAAAACACATAAACAATTGATAGCATAATAGGCAATGTATATTCTCTAAACATTTATCAACTTTCAGTCCATTAAATCTGTTTACACTGGATACAAAGTGGTGTAACTTTGTAGGGTTTTCAAAAGTATTTTAACCTTCAAGCATGTTCAAGTAATAAGTATTTTATGGTTGAAGGGGCTAGGCTGTGGCAGCAGTATCTACATACAAAGCATGCAACTGAATATGTAATAATTAAATGTGTTTTTCATTGCCATGAACAGGGACAATCATACATTTGCTGCCACACGTCCCTCTGCTGTGCTGCTGGAACAGCTGACAGTGTGTGTAGCCAAAGGGGAGCCTGTTCTCCTGGTGGGAGAGACAGGAACTGGAAAGACCTCTACTGTACAACACCTGGCCAGAGTCACAGGTCTGGCTCTTCCTGTCCACATGTTGAAATGTCCTTGAACCCCAAATTGCTCCTAATGGATATATATAGGGTTTTTGATAAAAAGCAATCCATGCACATGGTTTGTCACCTCTCCTGATCCAAATATTCCCTATTGTATGTTCAATCCAGGACACAGGTTGCGGGTTGTGAACATGAACCAGCAGAGTGACACTGCCGACCTGCTTGGAGGGTGAGTGACACACAAATTGTACCTTAATAGCATTAACATAAACATAACATTTTCCATCACTTACAAATTTCATGTCTTGGTAACATTAAATACCATATGTCATTTTGCTGGATAAAAACGAACTGTTTGTGCTGAGAGGTACCCTCTTACAAAAGGGCAAAATGGCATCATATTCAAACAAAGGGTTTGAAGAATGAGCAGACTGACAAACAGTCCAGAGAATTGGGGAAAGCAGCTGCTAAATTAAACAAGCAATCCACTGATTACATCCTTTTAGTCAGGGTCTCTGGTTGTGGGTGAGTGTTTTTCCCTTGTGCCAGTGTAGAACTAAGCAACAAATATCAGGCAGGAGCAACATGCTAATAATGCCTAATGTGCTAAATATAATCCTGCAAAAGGATCAGCACCTTTCTACACACTACAAAAAAAAATAGCTACAGAGCAGAGAGCATGTAAGATTTTATCCGCAATAAAAACTTATCTCCCATAAATGGGTAGTGAATGCAAGCCAATATTATGTCCCTCGTCATTCATTCAGCATTTTCGATAGGTTTCAAGAATACACACGGTTGTTCTTTAGGTGAGAAACGCTGAATATAAACACAACTGTGTGTTTACAAGAAACTCCAAAGGGTACCTTTTACGTACAGTGCAGCCTCTGGTCACATCCAGCATTTTCCGCATTACAGAATAGGAGTGCAAAGTGGTTCTGTATCATTACTGGTGGATGGCAGTAGTTTTGTTTTAGAGCAAAACTATAAAGGTTAAAACACTGTTATTTTCTGTCTAAAGGTACAAGCCAGTAGACCACAAGCAGATCTTGCTCCCTCTGCGTGAGGCCTTTGAGGACCTGTTCTCCCAGACGTACTCGAGGAAGCAGAATCTGACCTTCCTGGGTCATGTGCAGACCTGTTTCAGGGGAAAGCGCTGGCAGGATCTGCTCAAACTCATGGACCACGTATGCAAATCTGCTCTCACTAAGGAGCTGCAGGAGAAATCAAATGGTAGTGGACAAGAAAGGATAAACAATGATAACAGTATGCTGGCTACTGTAGCACAGTGGAAGACTAATATTTCTTGTGTGCTTGTGCAGCTGCCTTGCTGCAGGAGCAGTGGGAGGCGTTGGCTTCCAAGCTGAGCCAGACCCAGCAGCAGATCCGAGCCTGTGAGTCGGCCATGATCTTCGCCTTTGTGGAGGTAAATATCTTGGTGCCACGGTTCAGTTCCAGCCAAAGACCTTTGTTGCAAGTCATAACTCTCTCTCTCTCTCTCTCACTCACTCACTTACTCACTCACTTACTCACTCACTCACTCACTCTCACTCTTTATACTGTCAGCTGTAAAATAAAGGCAAAATGCCAAAAGAAAATTAATATACAGGAGTATATAGCCTTGGTGGAGCAGCTCTGACCCCTTTGTGTTCCTCGGCAGGGAACATTAGCTCAGGCAGTAAAGAAGGGCCACTGGATCCTGCTGGATGAGATCAACCTGGCAGCAGCAGAGACCCTGGAGTGTTTGAGTGGACTGCTAGAGGGCAGTGCCGGATCTCTGGTGCTGCTGGACCGTGGAGACACTGGTGAGGACTGCTATCACCCATAGGGTTGGGGTTTGATAGCTTTTTATCGAATCTGAATCCAGTACCTTGTGTGCTTATCAAATCCAAATCCTTTCGAATCCCTTATGGGAATCTTGATTCAGCGTTCAGCATTTATAACCAGAGTTAAAAATAACTAAAATTCATAGATTCAGTTGAGTTCTGTACTTTTTGTTGGCAGTCTAAATAATGTTCAAAACCTGTAGATAAAACCCAAAATTGAGATGAGCAGCAGACGTTATGAAATGTTGATTAAACATGTCTGACACATAGAAAGAACAGGTGTAGTTACTAACTTGGCATGCCTTATTTTTCATGAGTTACCTGATCCAAATACTGTTAAGGAGCTTAAAATATTGATATGATATGAGTGAAAGTTCAACTGGGAGATAAGATTGACATGACGCAGCTGGATCACTTTTAGCTACTCTGTTGGCTTAATTGTGCTACAAACACGCACCATACAGTTGTGATCATAGAGTGGTGTAATAAGAGTGATGTTTGTTTTACCCACGAATGATCTTTGGCAGAGCACAGACACTGGCTGTCAGACCACATTAACCAGGTAACGGCAAGTTTCTTTTTGGCAAGTTTACAGCTTACTTATGGCTATATTGTTAATTAGCTACAGTTCGTATAATGTGCTGCAGGCAGTGTTTGTCATTTTAACCAGCGAAAGCAACAGTCAGCACTAGCTAAAAATGAGAGGCTGCTGAAGATTCAATGAGAGATTTGTTATTAGCTTAGCAAATCCGGGGTCAGGATCAACCTGGAACTGGCTATCACAACCAAACCCTAATCACATGTGCTATTATATTTTTGGTGTTTACTATACCAAAAACTACAGAGAAACCAGGAGATTTTCATTGTTCCACAGAATAGAATTGTTTTTTTTCTTCATATTTCTGGGATTGTTGCCAATATTGTTGTCTTTTTTGATCATAGAGCCCCTCATCCGCCACCCAGACTTCCGGCTCTTTGCCTGCATGAACCCAGCTACTGATGTGGGGAAGAGAAACCTGCCCCTGGGCCTGAGGAACAGGTTAGCTTCATGCTAGACTAAGCTATTATTTTATTTTAGTTAGTAGAAATAATAGACATACAGAGCACATTAACAATTTAAGATCTAAAGAGGGAAAGAAATACCTAAACACAGCAATGATATATTTCTCCCTTCATTAGATACATCCCAGACAAAACTGAATTCTAAAATGGTAAAAATATAACATGAAATGTAAAATGTACCTATCAGGGAATATAATTTGGAGCAGTGATTGCCATAGTTGTTGCTGTTGTTGCAATCTAACAGTGATATGACAAATAAATGCTACATGTTTCGTGTGTGTGTGTGTGTGTGTGTGTGTGTGTGCGTGTGTGTGTGTCCCTCCCAGGTTTACTGAGCTGTATGTGGATGAGCTGGAGAATGAGGGAGACCTGCGGATTCTGGTTTCAGACTACCTCAAGTGCTTGAATCCACACAGGAGTGTCATCAGTGGCATCATAAGGTTAGCCTTTACGTGCTGCAGCAAGTAAAATCAAGTTACCACTGTTATAGACATTGCTGAAAGCAACTGTGGCTCCAAAAGTCCTTGTAAGACAATGACAGACATACTAAAAATCCACCTTATTTGTGCAGCTTGTTGGGGCTGTATGCAGCCTGAGGGGCACTACTCAAGGCTGAGAAGTCTGCATGTTTTTTGGGTTTAAAAAAAGTACTGTATTTGTATTGATTTAACTTGTATATCCTAAAATGACGCTAGAATTGAATAATTAAGTTGAACTGAAAATCAAATACAAGGCAGTAAAGAACAAGGCTCTTTGTAGTAGAGAAGATGTAAATACAACATTATCTGTCATAAGGTATCAGGCTTCTATTAAGTTAGTGCATCAGTAAAACAGAGATTTGCATAACATTTCTGTTTTCCTTATTGTTATACTAAATATACAAATAGCACATGCCAATCCTCTTCTTAACAACCCTGATCAAACCAAAACCTCACTCCCTCCACACTCTTCAGGCCTACTTTGTTGAATATTTCAGAAAAGGCTGATTTACCCCTTTATGTTCATGTAACAATTGTGTTTGTGTGCAGTTTTTACCTCGCAGTACGAAAGGAGGCCCACTCACATCTGGTGGATGGGACGGGGCATAGACCCCACTACAGTCTGCGTACTCTGTGCAGGGCACTGAAGTATGCTGCAGCAAACCCCTGCAACAGTGTGCAGCGCTCTCTCTATGAGGTAGGCGGCTAGAGAGAAATAATCTCTTTAAAGAGTCAGTTCACTGAAATCCAGAAGAAAAACATTTTCTCATTTACCGCTAGTGATATTGAGATATACCAGTAGTTTTGGTTTAGTGCCACCTTTTTTTTGTTTAGGGGTTTGGTATAGGTGAGTACTGAAAAAGTTTGGATCATTTCAATGTTTTGGAGTTTTGGACTTGCTGATACCTTGTAACATTGTTTCAATCCCCATCACATGTATTCTAAGTTGACAGTCTCCCTGATTCATGGTTGTAGGGTTTCTGCTTGAGCTTCCTGACTCAGCTGGACAGAACTTCCCACCCTCTGGTCCAGAAACTGGTGTGTCAGCACATTCTGATGGGGAACACCAAGTTTCTCAAACAAGTAAGACATTCTGACAGCTAGTTCCTTCCTTTTAAAGTGCATTTTAGCTTTAAAAATAGAGATACAGGTCTTTAACAGGCTTATATTGGAGACAGGCATTTATTTGTAATTTCACCTGTTTTATAAGTATATTGTATCATATACCTTCCTGTTTTCTGATCTGCTTCTGTTCTAATTCCCTGTTGATGCAAAGTCAACACTTTCTCCATGCTGCTGTTTTGATAAATTTGTGATTATATGATGTACATTTCCACAGCACTAATTCCATCGGTACAAAACAGTCATGTAATACTCACCACTCTGCTGCTCTGAGTTTCTCTTTTTAACTCAGATGCTGTTTTCATTCACTAAATTTTTCCAATCCCTTCCACTTTGTTTTTTCCATTTCTTTTAAGCTGTTGTCAAAGACACACATATTTAGGGTTGTCTAATATGTGTTTTTGAAGTACCTAACATTAGGTTTGTGTTGTAGTTACCAGTTCCATTTATGCTGTACAGATAGTCACTGTGATTTTATTTTTCAATTTTTATAGCAAAAAGACACCAATTAGTAGTAAAACTCTTAAGTTAAAACCCAGATGGGTCAAGTCATTTCATAATCAGTAGCACTTTGGTACCACAGAAACTTTTACATAAATAGTTGTTTTAAATGTTGCCCTTTATGTACCCAAGTATATTTGTGAACAGATGAAAAAGCCTTTTGTTACGTTTCCTGTAGCCCATCCCGGCTCCGTCAGGCCAGCCCTGTGTGGAGGTGGAGGGCTACTGGGTGTCCCAGGGGCAGATGGAGCCGGCTCTAGACCCCAGCTACATCCTCACCGCCTCAGTCAAACTCAACCTCCACGACCTCGCCAGAGTGGTATCTGCAGGGTAGGAAAACTATTGCCCAGCCTGACCCCCCTGTCCATGATTTGCCTCCAAATCAATCGGTTCATCTATAAATTTCCAGACGTTCATTTTGTCAGAGCTAATTCTGGCCCTTTAGGAAAGAATGCATTAGAGTCCATCAGGACAAAAATGTGGTTGAACTGAATTCCCCTGCTGTCGTGACCTGCCAGACAGGAAGTGATTAGCTATTATACATCTGTATGGCTTCTGTTAAGGACAGCTGGCCTTCTGAACTCGTAAGGTGTTTGATGGGATTGAGGTCAGGGCTCTGTGCAGGCCAGTCAAGTTCTTCCCCACCAAACTGGGAAAAACATTTCTTTATGGAGCTGGCTTTGTGTAAAATATCACTGCATGGTGCAGTATTAAGATTTCCTCTAAATGGAAATAACAGGCCCAAATCATGAAAAACAGTTTGAGATCAAATTTACACAGAAGTATGTTGACATGGGTGTCAATATATATTTTTGGCCATATTGTTTACTTAAGCGTACATTGTTGTTTTTAATGTAGAATACAAAATAACAAAATTTGATTAGAGAAAAGTGTATAGGTTTCGGATTGCCATTCATTTCTAATAGCTGCATTAATTTTAGTTTAATGCAGCTTTAGCTTTTATTTTATTTATTATTTTTGGCCAGCAGTTCAATGTTTAAATATATCTATATTTATATCCTGTTACATCCTGTTTGTTGCTCAGCAAAGGGGCATGAAAAAGCATTGAACACCAAAAACCTGAAGAAATATCCTTGGAAACAATATTCTCTTCAGTTAAAGCTGCATTAATTTATTTTTTTTTGTCCACTTCGTGGCAGCAGAACAGGCTAGAAACCCAACATCTGTCATATTATGACCTTATTAAGTTGTTTTGGCGAACATGTTAGCAAATAGTCACCATCCAGCAGACACAGTATACAATAAGTCCAGTATTCATCTGCTCTTTAGCTGCTAAATGCTCCACTATGTTCACCGGCTAGTTGCCAACTATGTCTTTCTGCTGTTTGGTGTTGGGCAGTTAGTGTACAGTGGGTTTTTAGAGCTTTTTCACTGAAAACAGTTTCCTGCTTCTGCTGGAAACCAGGTTAATGAGAGCAAAGTTTGCAGACTGGGAAACCTAAACAATGAGCCAAAGGCTAAAAATTCAGCTTAATGTCCATTTCTCCGGTGCCTGTCACACTCACCACTCTGCTGCTCTGAGTTTCACTTTCACTTTGACTCTTTTTTAAGTTGAAGTTATGCAACCCAACACACAGATACTATTTTACTGTGCAGGAAGTTTCATTGATGGTAGCTTAACAGCAAACAACAAAGTGGAAATCTGAGGGGACCTGCAGAGTTGGGGATAATTTTCTGTGGGTTTGTCACTACATCTTCATATTACACATAGTCCCTTGATCAGTTAAAATAATATGATAAAAATATTGGTGCAGCTTTAAGGCACGAATTATTGAATGATTAAATGTAATTCTCTTGTCACAAACAATAAACGTGAGAAATGTTGAATGTTAACACTTTTTTGCTCAGTTTTGACTAGACACCAATCGCACAGGTGTTCTGGTTTTATTATTGTCAACAATAACTGTATTACTCAGCAGTCCCTCCTCACCACTCAGTTGCCCTTTAGGTTAATTTGGTACACTCAGGTTACAACATACATTACTACATTAAGTCTTAATGTCAACTACATTAAGCTGATGACAAATCAATAGTCTGCCCTCCCATCACTCTCTCTGTTAATGTTTTGGTCTAACAGGACTCACCCGGTGCTGATCCAAGGAGAGACGTCTGTGGGGAAGACCAGTCTGATCTGCTGGCTGGCTGCAGCCACAGGGAACCAGTGTGTGAGAATCAACAACCACGAGCACACCGACATCCAGGAGTACATAGGCTGCTACTCATCAGATGACAGGGGCAAGCTGGTGTTCAAAGAGGGTACGAGCACTCATGCTAACCTGTTTTGAAAAAGAATGAGGTTCACATTTATTATGCCATTATACAGTCTCAAACTTCTATGTCTAGGTGAGAAAAAAAGCAAAATATGCTATGATATTTTGCAAAACAAAGACATGCAGAGCTGAAAAATGGATTGTGATATCATGTACATGTATAACAAAATGTTATAAAATGATTATCAGAGCAGTAAGCAGGAAGACTGCAGAATTCACCACATTTACTTTGGAAATTGGGGTTCATGTGGCCAACTGAGGTGGAGTATGGAGACCAACCATGTTCATGCATTGTCTTATTTCGTGTCGTCAACCAATCCCATGTACACAGCCAAACCAAATATGAATATATTTAATTAACAAGTATTGTGTGTGTAACCAAAGCCTGATATATCGTATTCCTGTGTGTCATAAACCTCTATTGTTGTCCAAAAACACATCAGTGAGCCACACTGTTGCACTGCTGAAGCTATCAGTATTCTGTCTCTCTCCGTATTTTTGTCTGAGAATATGTGGACCTGAAATGCAGTTCACAAGTAGCAATTTACACATACTTTTTAGACTCAGAAATATACAAATGAATGAACACAACACAATTTTCCATTCCAACTGATCCCAGGTAGAGCAGAGAAAGCCCAGAAATCTGCTTTTTGACCATTATGTAGAGAAACCAAGGAACATGCAACTGTTTTTGAATGAATTTAGAAATAAAACAGGTGAATTAATGGAGAAATCCCCAAATTAATAGAACAGAATTTTCACTTCTCCTCAAAATTATCAGGGGGTGGAGGTGCAGATTGGACTTAGAACCTCTATATTTGGGTGACATATTCCTTCATTACCATGAACACGCACTGTGTTTTATTTAGACTCAATTCCATTAATACTGTCCTGCTGCCCCAAATACCCATTATAGCAGGAAATATGGATTAATCCGCTGCTGAAAATATTTCCTCCTGTTTGAGTAACATTTGTTAAAAACTAGTGACCAACTGTTTAAGGAAATGACTGAGCGTTTTTTTAAATGAAACCATATATTTGTGAGCTGCCTTTAAAGATGTATGTCATCAGTAGGAACCAGTGGGATTGGAGCTGAGAGCCACAGACAGAGTAGGGAAGTATTGAGAGACAGGCCTTAGGTCTTTTCATGGGATTTGCTGACAACAAGAAAAATATAGAATAACACCATCCTTATCTTTTGAGATTTTGATTCAGAATGGGGATGAAATTAGAGTCAGTCACATTGAATAAGAGTTTATAATTAGTCTTGGAAGGTGAGAGAATTTTTGTTTTATTCAAAACACGCAAACCCTGACAAAGTATAAATACATTTAATTAATACTGAATGCAAATAAACACAATGTTTTCCATCCCTCTCAAGACACCCACCCACTGTTACACACTGTAGTAGCATTTCCCCATTCAGCCCCTGTCTACCATTGAACTCTGGCATCCCCCCCAGACTAATATGTCGCTTGCTTGTCTATCTGCTCCAGGCGTTCTGATAGATGCCATGAGGAAAGGCTACTGGATCATCCTGGATGAGCTGAACCTCGCCCCCACTGACGTCCTGGAGGCTCTCAACAGACTACTCGACGACAACAGGGAGCTCTTTGTGGCCGAGACACAGGAAGTCATCAAGGCTCACCCCAGATTCATGCTGTTTGCTACCCAGAATCCCCCTGGTCTCTACGGTGGTAGAAAGGTATACCATTCATTCAGTGTGAGAGGGATTTGTCTGATGGCATGGTTACAGTGTGGTTACCGTCAGTTTCACTTTGGTCAAATATGTAGGTTCAGATCGAGATAGCTTGATAACTACTGGCCAGATGACATGACATTTGATACGGATATTCATGGTCCCCAGAGGATGAATCTTAATGTCTTGATGACTCATTTAATCTGTCCTGAAGGACCACTGTTAAGTCAAAATTTCCTCTTATGCACAAGTAACATTAAAATCGTATGGACCAATTGACATGAAATTTGCAGAGCGCTTTCGTCTTTCAAAGGGATAACCCCTTTTAATTTTAATGAATCCAAGGCCTTTGTTTTATTGCACCACTACATTTTAAGATCCACTGCCGATAGGGCTTGTATGGATCAGTCACACCAGCAATTAAAATGTTAAGATTTCAGATCAAAATCAGTTCATTTCAGTGGATTCAATGGAGTCAAATCTGCACACATATTTCACATTGGGTTCAGTTTTGGGCGAAATCTGAATTTGTGCAGTTGACCAATAGTAAACTGCACTCACCTTTGAGGGAATGGAGTTGGAGAGTTTGAAACATTAGGCAGCTATCATTGCCTTTTAGCTGTGTTGCACCATCAACTATGTTGGAGTACAACATTGCTACTCCATTAAAGAGGCATGGTTTGCAGACAGTTATGGGACAGAAGTTGATGGTACAAATATGTCTCTTGAATAGTCTGCGTAAACTAATTGTCTGGTTAGTGACTGAGTTAGTTAGCTTACTAACTTAACCTTTCTTTACTCCACTTTGACGGTTAGCAAGCCTGCTAGCTCGGAGAGCTAATGTTCCTGGCATGCTAGTGTTTGTGGTTATCTCGCCAGCTACAGTAGTTTGCCAAATAGCTCTACAAGTAGTCATTACGTCACCAAGCTAGCACCACCTATTCTGTGAGGATGCACAGATAAATTTTGGTGTGCCACTTTCTGATGTGACTGTGACTTCATTTGACAAAAAATGTATTTATTTTTAAAAATATATCTCATGCAGCATATTTAAAAATGGACATAATCAAGATCTCTGTCAATGTGTTTATGATATTTTGTCTTGTATTTACCACACAGTCACAAAAAAATCATCATATCACCATACATATGGTACAATAAGGCATAAAGAAGAGAGCTTGACAATTACATTCTTATATATTTATTCATATGATGGCAGCTTTTATAAATGAAGTTAATCTTGTAAATGATTCCAAGCCCACGATGCAGAATATAATACAATACAACTCAACATCACTACAAACTACAGCCTCCAAGCGTAAGAATTAACATTTCTCTGACAGACAAAAACTGAACATGATAAACTTCATCCAAATTATAAGAATGTTGTATTGGATTGCATTTTGTCTAATATCTAAGTGAAACTAATAAACTGTCATCTTACTTACATCTACTTCTACGTGTCAAACTTTACTAACTGGTCTCCAGGTGCTCTCAAGGGCTTTCAGGAACCGCTTTGTGGAGCTGCACTTTGATGAGCTGCCCAGTGGAGAGCTGGAGATAATTCTCCACCAGAGGTGCAGCCTGCCTCCATCCTACTGCACCAAGCTGGTCAAGGTCATGCAAGACCTTCAGGTAACTGTACACTCTGTTGTTGTAGTACTGTCTGTCTACCCTGACATATTAACTACCTGTTTTGGGTGATCCTAACTGCATGTGTAAAATGTGTTTTTCTCCTCCAGTCCTTACGCAGGGGATCTTCTGTGTTTGCTGGGAAACATGGCTTCATCACCCTCAGAGATATGTTCCGCTGGGCAGACCGCTACAGGCTGGGGGAGCAGACAGAGGCCTCTCAGGACTGGCTGCAGCATTTGGCTGATGATGGTGAGGCTTGTCAGACGTTTCTGTTAAATCACCAACTGACACCTGTGTTCCATTGAAACCTTAGAAAAAGCTGTTGTCGTCTTCATCAGGGTATATGCTGCTGACAGGACGTGTGAGGAAGCCGGAGGAAGAGGCCACCATCCTGTCCATCCTGGAGAAGCACTTCAAGAGGACGGTGAACCCTGAAAACCTGTTCACTCAGAAACAGGTCACCAGCCAGTTCAGTAAGTGAAACATAATAACACTTAACTCCACTACCACACACTGATCCAGGGCCACCTCACTCTGTTGCACTGTAATGCATTAACAGCTAGAGTATATCTACTGGAACACTCTATTAAAAGTTTGGTTGAACAATGCAGGATGGTTTTTAAATGAACTTTTGAAGTTTTAAAATCCAAAGTGGCTCTTTGAGTTTTTTATCAGGGCGAAAAATGTATCTCATTGTTTTAAATTGAGGTATTTGCGTGCAAATGTGTACAGCTAAAACATGTAAAGAGTCAACCTCCTCTACCGATAAAAATGTAAAGAGATAGCTATGACCACATATGCTACTCACAAAATTTACAGTACATTGTAGTATCAACATTTACTTTATTTGGAACAGCATGTTGGTGTCTCTCTTTGCTATACAAGATTTAGAATCACTCTCCTACTGTATACTCTGAAGTAAGACTATATAACTTATGAAAGAAATGGCACAGTCTCCTTCTTACAAATAAAAAGTTAAATTCATAAGAAATAAAAAGCTCCACAGCGTAACTGACATTACTGAGTCAGTTCACTGATTGTATGACTTTTCTCTACTTACGCCACTGTTCCACCATGTTTTAGCCTGTAAACATTTTAGTGGTTTATCACAAAAGTAAAACAAGAAGTAAACACACCAGTAAATTCAATGTCCCATTATTCTGTTGGCCTGTGTGGCCCAGAAAAACTTGCATAGTCTTGCTTCAAGTGATTTAACCTATAATTGAGCCTACATTTACAAAAGAGGACAAGTTATGAACAGCAAGTAATGTTTTTTTACAAGCTATTCACGCTGTCAATGAACATTTATTTTATATGGACTAAATCACAAAACTCCAACTTTTATCCTCTGTCATAACCTAAATGCATCATGATGTGTGATTCCAGCTCATATTTAGCACATTTGAGAGGAAGACTGCCTATTAAACTTCATATTTCTTTAGGTTGGAGCTATCTTAAATGTTAATTTAAAGGGTGAAGAGGAAATAGACTTACAGTAAACTATTCAATTGAAAAATCGAAGAAGAGAATGGAGCCATCTAGCTTGTCTCAACACAGTATCATTTTGCCTTGATGCTCTGATTGGCAGGTCCCTTCATCGACAGCATCGCTGGAGTTCCACAGGAGTTTCGCCATGTGGTGTGGACACATGGCATGAGGAGGCTTGCTGTGTTGGTAGGACGGGCACTTCGATTTGGCGAGTCTGTCCTGCTTGTAGGAGACACTGGGTAAGATTCAAATGTAACTGTCAGGACCAATTCTGTCTTTAATAAGATGTGTAAAATGTACATAGTCATTTTTAGCCATGCCACCGGCATAGCAATAAATGTGTCCAATACTTTGGATTATGATAAGTACCTGCCTCAACTGTACTTTGTGTTTTGTGCTGATTAGCAAATGTTAGCCTGCTAATATGCTAAACTAAGATGGTGAACATGGTAAACATTATACCTGCTTAACGTCAGCATGTTAGCATAATTATCTGTTATCATTTTCCTCAATATAAATATAACATGTTTGATAAACGTTCGATATAATTAAACCACCCATACACTAGGAGAGGGGGCCGCTAATGCACCTTAAACACTAGTTGCCACCTGCCATTAAACAAGAAGGACAAGAATAAAAGAGGCAATCGGAGGCCAGGAATAAAAGAGCTGAAAACGTGGCAGGAATTAAAGAGCCAATCACGTTGCAGGAATAAAAGAGCCAGTCAGAAGTTTCTTTTAATCCTTCTTTTAATCCTTTAATTCTGATTGGCTCTTTTAATCCTGGCATCTGATTGTCTCTTTTATATCTGTGACGTGATTGTTTCTTTTATTCCTGGCTTCTGATTGGCTCGTTTAATCCTGGCTTTGATTAGCTCTTTTATTCCAGCGACTTTCTTCTTCTTCGTCTTCGTCTTCGTCTTCTCCTCCTCCTCCTCCTCCAATGGCAGGTGGCAACTAGCGTTTAAGGTGCATTAGTGCCCCCCTCTCCTGGTGTATGGGTGGTTTAATTATATTGAGCATTTATTGAACACTTGTCATATTTATATTGAAGAAAATGTTATAGTTTTTTGCCATGCCCTACAGCTAGCATGGTTGCAAAGTCATGTTCTGTACCTTATTAGACATCAGTTGATTTTTTGTTCTCATTTTACATACTATACATTCAGTCATGCTCTGAGCCATCACAGAAGTCAATGTACCTTGAATGTAACTTATGCAATGAAAAAAACTGAATTTAAGAGTGTGTAAGAGTATCTGGTTGGTGCCGACCAGCAGCTTACTGGTCAAATTCAGCAGATTTTCTTTTGGATCCTCTTTGTTTGTGTCAGATACTCCTTCCTGCACTTAAGTTACAGAGTTCAAAGAACTGTATGAGTGTCTGGGGTTTTATCTGGTTTACTTACTGCATATGTCACCAGATGTGGAAAGACTACAATCTGCCAGCTGTTTGCTGCTTTGACTGGACAGAGGTTTTTCTCAGTCAACTGTCACCAACACATGGAGACATCTGACTTCCTGGGAGGCCTGCGACCTGTCAGACACTCACATCAGGTACAGGTAATGAGTCTGCGGTGGGTGGAAATGTTAAAGAAGAATAAGAAGATTCTGAGTTTGTGACCTCTGATCCTATCCTTGCTCTGTGTCTGTGTGTGTGTGTGTGTAGACTGATGGTGAGGACAGCAGGCTGTTTCAATGGCATGACGGTCCCTTGGTGCAGGCCATGAAGGAGGGAGGACTGTTTCTCATGGATGAGATCTCCCTGGCAGATGACTCGGTGCTGGAGAGACTCAACAGGTAAACACACACACACACACACATTTTTTTTGTGGCCCAAAATACAGTCTGCACATTTGAATTTGGGAACCTTGTAACAGAATTAACATTTCATTACCTTATAAATATCAATAAGTTTGGATGTAGGGCACACAGCGACTTTTAAACATTTTTTTAACCCCATTGCATTTCCTATCACAAAATACACTTGTGATGCTAATATTATAACCTTTATTTAATCAGGTAGTCTCATTTAGATCAAGATCTCTTTTGCAACACAGCCAGTCACACACAGGCCCATACAAACAGCATCAGAAACAATCCCACTCGTCGCTTTAAAGGTCCACAATTCAAAGTTTAAATTAATCTAATGAGATGAGACATTAGATGAAGTTTGAAAGTATTTTCTAATTAATTTCATTTATATGGTGCAAAGTACTGGAAGGCAGTCCCAAGTTCAATATTTACTGGTGGGGTATCAAGATTTAGCCAATCCTGGGATCTGCTCTGATGAACAGTAGTTTTAAATTAGAGACAAGATGTCATATACTTGGGTAGCTTTAGTAGGAGATATTTATAAACAGAAATTATATTATGTAGTTCTCTTCTTGTTGCTAGTGAGGACCAGCCTACTTTTACATATAGTATACAGTTATGAGTGGGATATTTATCTCCTGTAATGAAATGCAGGGCACAGTGGTAAACTGCATCAAGTTGTTTTAAGGTAGAGCGAGCAGTGTGAGGATATCTCCACAATCAAGCACAGATATGATGATCAATCTGTCTTCATGAGGAAAACATGCTTTATTCTGATATATGAAAAAAACTAACAAAAAAACAAAACAATCATTTTCAGATTCTGTGCCTGTTGATCCACAAGAGGTTTAAAAGTCAGACTCCTATCTAACCAAATTCCCAAATATTATGTGTATGGATGGCAGGAAAATGTAAAATAGATTTATGGGTTCTTGAGAATAAAACACATTTTGTATTATCAGCATTAAGAACAAGTTTGAGGTTCTGCAGAGATGTCTGAAGAATGTTTAAGAAAGACTGCAATCTAGACATGGTTTGAGTTGGAGAAGAGCCATGTATATAAGATTGTATCATCTACATAAAATGAATGTTATTAAGTCTGTGTTGGAGTAATAGCATTGTTATAAGCACTGAACTTTGTGACACCCCCTTGATTGTTAAAAGGGAGGTTGATGTTAGATCATTTGTACAAATTGCCTCTGTTCTATCAAACAAATATGCGTATGTGAACATTTTTCCCACAAAAATATGGACTTAAAACATACATTTTGTGTCACAAAACACACCTTCTCTGACCCTTTTCAACGACAGTTAGTAAGACGTATATGCAGCAGAGTGCACTTTTACAACACTTGTGAGTGTAAAGTGCCACGTGTACTTTTGTTACACTTGGTATGACATTTCATATGGCACATTTTGCATTTTGTGCTCATATTGCATTTTGAGCCACAAAATCCAACACTGACATGACGTGTACCTTGACAGTGTGTTGCGTTGTTGTTGTTAGTGTTCTAGAAACGGAGAAGTCCCTTGTGCTGGCAGAGAAAGGCAGCGGGGACAATGACGACGTTGAGTTGATCAGAGCAGCTGCAGGTTTCCGTCTGGTTGCCACCATGAATCCCGGAGGAGACTTTGGCAAGAAGGAGGTAGATAAAAAGCATTTCCACTGTGTTGTCAGTGGAGCTTAGGATGAAGGTAGCAGCTGTAAAAGTAAAACTGCTGATACAATGCTTATAAGACACTGATCTCCTACCTGCTGACTCTTTAAAAAAAGATGGTGTTATATTTGCCTGTAATTCATTCTACTGAATTTGAAGATAGGATGTTTGTCCCAATGATTTAACATGCTTTTTAAAATGTATGAATGTGCTTTAAGAGTAACCAACCAGAACTGCATGTAGGTAGAGTCTGACTTTTGTGCTTTTCTGTTTTTGGACAGCTTTCTCCTGCCCTCAGGAACCGTTTTACAGAGATCTGGTGTCCTCAGAGCAACAGTCATAGTGACCTGGTTCAGATCATCCAACACAATCTGCGCTCAGGCCTCTCACTCGATGGTAAACTAGCTTGGAGATGAGTAGACTAATGCTGACCGGTTTTAGTTGCAGTCATTCATTTACATGTCCTGATTACAACCTATGAAACAGTTCACAAACTTTGATTTATTTTCTGTGATTGCATATTATACAATTAATATTTCAGTTTTGTGGTTGCTGGATGGATTGGGTTAGCAATTCTGAGACACTTTGACCTCCAGTAACTTGTAGACTTGTGCTAATGTTGCTCTGTGTCTGCTGGGTGTGTAAATAGGCAACTGTTTGCTAACATTCCACCACAGCAACTGAATAAGCTGATCATATGTCAATTTTGTGTTTACAGCTTGTTTCACTGCCCCCAAGTGAACAAGGTTTTACAGTTCTGGAAACTCTGAAACACAGAAAAAGTGTCCACCACTTTCAAGTTACATCACTGGCAGTTGTCATCTCATTGGTTGCACATTAAAGATTTCACAGCAAACAAGGTCACAGTTGAAACTGATTAAATTTTGAGCACAATGGCAAGGTATAAAATCAGAATAATCCAAAAACACCCAAGGTAGCACTGCCATGAAGTTTACTATCATTGCTCTCTCCCTAGGAAAAGAATGGATCATGCCAGCCCAAAGCAATTCTCCCACAAATCATGTGTAGAGGGCCTTAGTCTTGTGAACTACATGATGACAAACACTGCAGACCTTAGTGTTGTTGTTGTTGTTGGTGTATGCACAAAGAGTTTACCTGTAAAAATATATGTGACAAAACACTTAACTAATGTAGAAAGGGTTACTGACGTAGTTTGTTTGGTCTCAAATGCAGGGGGCGATATCGCAGAGCTGATGCTGGACTTCATCGAGTGGCTGACCCGGCAGGACTTTGGCCGGCGTTGCATCCTGAGCGTCAGAGACATCCTGTCATGGGTTAACTTCCTTAACACAGTGTGTGAGCGGGATGAGGACGGCTTCATGACCATGGGAGCCCTGGAAGATGAAGAAGAAGCAGAGTGGGACCTCAGACTGGACACTGTTACCGCCTTCATCCACGCTGCATGTCTGGTCTACATAGACGGCATTGGCTCCGGTGAGCTGATGGCTTATTTTTAGTTCGACTTAGAATACGGCATTGGCTCTGGTGAGCTGATGGCTTATTTTTAGTTCGACTTAGAATTTGTCTCTCAAAGACGAGACATTTTTTAGATGTTTAAGAAATGTGATCTGAGACTCCCTTTTCTTGCAGGAACCACAGTGTCCTGTTCAGACAATGCCATTCTGGCACGCCGGCTGTGCCTGGGTTTCCTGCAACAGCGGCTGAGCAAGATGACCAAGCTGGATCAGGAGATGCTGGACGCCTTGCGAGTCTATGACAGCAGCCTGCCGCGGGAACCCCAGTGGGGCGAAGACTTCTTCGGTATTGACCCCTTCTACATTGCGTTAGGTATGGACTTCACTGACTCCTAACAGATTTCTAAGATGCTGTATTCATATTCTATATCATCTGCTTCTCGTGCTTTTGTTCATACCTCGCTAACCGTACATTACACATTCAAATGCTTTACATCAACACATTCCTTACATAGAGCTGCATCTACTGGTGTATCCCCCGCCCACATCTGCCTATAAAATGTTTTAGCAATTTCATGAAAAATGCAAAACCCAGTTTTGCAAATTTTTTTGACTCGGGGAGACTAAATGGTTGTCACAACATTCTTTGGGACCTGATTGTCGAAAATCAGTTCCAGTTCTGTTATCATACTTTTATTTTTTGTACTTTTTCATGGCACTAATTCTTCAAATTACACCTTTTTCCGATTATCTCAGGATTACATTGCTCAAATGTCAACACATTTTTGAAAATTTATTGATAACATTTTAGCTACAACTTACCAATACATTTTCTAAATAACATCAAATTTGGTATGCACATCTAGAATGAGCTTCAGATGTTTCTTACTTAATGTTATGCAAATCTGAGATTAGGTGGCGCTGTGACAATTCCAATTCATTGTTCAAATATCACCACAATTGTTATGCAGATCCAGTATGTCCTCAAGTATTGTCATAACAGATTTGGTGAAAATCTGGTGGTGCTTCACTTTACTTTTTAATGTAAAGGATAAGTTCACACTGACAAGTCTCCCCTAAAACAACAGTCATGTGCATGCATGTACACTGAAAGAGTTTTTGCCTTGCTGTAATCATTCCTCCTGTTCATACTGGCCATCAAAAGATCCCCCCCTAATGTATTTTCAATGTAAGAGATGCGGGACAAAATCCACAGTCCTTGTTCTGTGCAAAAACGTTTTCCAAAGTTCCAAAGTATCTGAATTCACTTGATTTACTTGATTTGTGTAACTCAGACTGTTTAAAGTGTAACTCCACCCTCAGGTTCTGCTGGAGCACTCTCTCCCAGCAAATTTAAAAAATGCAACAAGTGAGGGAACAACAACTGTAGGGGGCGTGGCCTTGTGGCTGCATAGTGTGTGGGTCAGGAGACATGGGGAGACTGACTGAGACTGATTAGTGTCTTTTTTTTATATGAATGTCATGACATAGATTAGTCCCAACCGGTCGACTCTATGTCAGCATTGGTCTTGCAGGTTCAGGGCTGATTTGAAACAGTAGCTGGTGTGTGGAGCCATTTTCAACCCATGAAATGCCGTCAATATTGACACCAGCATTGATGTGCTTCATCACAGTACAGTCATATCGTTTAGTTTATAGCTCAAAAAACACATTTAAGTGTGCAGCACCTCTTTAAGCCTCATATTAACTTGAGATACACTTTGCTTTGTATGGTCTCATGCTGTCATCTGGTGTCCTTTCAAAGAATGGGTTCGTTTGCTCACTTGAACCGACCTAATAAACGTATGTTAAAGCATCTGTCCAAGTCCTACTTAGTGATACTCTTGGCTTGCCCGTCACCCCAAGTTAGTGTACCTTTGGTTCCGAGTTGCGTAGGGTTCTTGGGACCTGGTATACCTGCTTGAAGGTCTAGAACAATAAAGGAATGGTTTGATATTTTGATGAAAACACTTTTTTGCTTTCTTGCCAAAAGAGAAGATTGATATCAGTCTCATGTCTGATTCTTAAGTAACATGTGGTATGCTGTGACAAACCTCAGGTTTTCAGCCCTATATCCCACCCCAGTGATTACAAAGAGTGAAATTGTATTAAACTGCCAAATCAGATTCTGCATAGAAAAATAAAGCCCTGGTTATTACATACTTCTTTAGTAATGTTTACATACAGTTGAGTTTCCATTTTCTTGCTTGGATCAAGTGGCTCATTACTCTCTATGTCCACCCAGGGCCTCAGACTGAGAGCCGTAACCTGTCAGACTACGCCATCGCAGCGGGCACTACCGCGGTGAATGCCCAGAGGCTTTTGCGGGCGCTGAAGCTGCAGAGGCCTGTGCTGCTGGAGGGCTCACCTGGCGTGGGAAAGACCAGTCTGGTGGCAGCACTGGCAAAAGCTTCTGGGAACCACCTTGTCAGAATCAACCTATCAGAGCAGACGGTAAGTCTTTTATATGTATGATCAGAAGGTCTCCATTGTACTCCTCAATGAACTTCAAATACTACAAGGCTCTGATGCTGATGATGTGTACTGTCTGGCAGGATGTTGCTGATTTGTTTGGGACAGATCTCCCTGTAGAGGGAGGGAAGGGAGGAGAGTTTTCATGGCGCGATGGCCCCCTTTTGGCTGCTTTGAAGGCAGGCCACTGGGTTGTCCTGGATGAGGTAAAGACCACTGTTCAGATATTTTTAGAGTTTTGTACACCAGTTCTTATGGCTTGGAGCATGTTTGTTTGCAAACCTTCATAAAACAAATTGTAATCTGATGATGCTGACATAATCTGCAATGTTAAATTGACTTGTCTTGTTCATCATGCTGACAGCTGAACCTCGCCTCTCAGTCGGTGTTGGAGGGTCTGAACGCCTGCTTTGATCACCGAGCAGAGATCTACATTCCTGAACTGGGCATGAGTTTCCAGGTTCAGCAGGAGAAGACCAAGATCTTTGGCTGCCAGAACCCCTTTACTCAAGGCGGTGGGCGGAAGGGACTGCCCAAATCCTTCCTCAACAGATTCACTCAGGTAAGGAACAGATGAGATGATAATACAAACTCTTATATACTCTGTTTTCTTGTGTACTTATTTGTTTATTAGTTGCTTCTTTGCTTTGTTTAATTCTTTTCTTTACTCACTCACCTATTTATGTACTTGTTAATTTGGAAAATGTATTTCTTATTAATTGGTTTTAAGTGCATTGTTTATATAACCTTTATTTCACCAGCGAAGGTCTGTTGAGGTCAGAGATCTCTTTTGCAAGGAAGATGTGGCCGAGCCAGTACCATACAAAGTTGCAGACAAAAAAAACACTAAAACAAATAATACTAAAAAATATTTACAATAGTCTTCATAGTAAATAAAAATTTTTGACAAATCTGTTTAATTAATGATTTAATTGAACACATTCAACATAAATATTGAACAGATCAATATTCAAATACACTGACATTCGCATCCTGTAGTTACATTTATTGCTCAGCACAGGGATACAAAAAAGCATTACTCATCATGATGGTCTTTAAAACAATATTCTATTTAGTTAGTGAATTGTTTAGAGCTGAAACCATTAGTTGATTAATCGATTCTTTGATCAACAGCAACTATTTTGATAATGATTATTGTTTTGATAATTGATTAATCATTTCAGTCATTTTCAAGTAAATATTCCAAACATTCTCTCGTTGCAGATTCTCAAATATTATAATTTTCTTCTATTCTCTGTATTATCATTATAAACTAAATATCTTTGGGTTTTGGACAGTTGGTCAGACGAAACAAGACATTTGAAGACGTCACGCTGGTCTCAGGGAACTTAAAAGTAATCGGCAGATTAATTGAACCATTTAACTGTCACACTTTGCCTCTGAAAAGAGAAATCAAAAGAGAAAAAGCCATACATCTTATCACTGAGCAAAGTAATCACTTAATTTCTTTTGATTCTTTTTCATCCCTATTCATGAAATCTGACTTACCCCTGTGTTCTCAGGTTTTTGTGGACCAGCTCACGAGCAAAGACATGGAGTTCATAGGAGACTCCATTTTCCCCAGCATTGATAAGAAAATTGTTGCTAAAATGGTGGAGTTCAGTAACAGGGTAGGTTTCTCTTCCATTACTGTACGACTATGACTGTCTGCTGGAGGGACAAATGCTGACTATACAACTTGTTGGTGAGTCAAAAGACACTTCAAAGGTTTTTTCTGCCTTCAACAGCTTGTCCAGGAGGTGTGTGTGGAGCGGCGGTGGGGTCAGAAAGGAAGCCCCTGGGAGTTCAACCTGCGTGACATGTTCCGCTGGTGTCAGCTGATGCAGGCTGACCAGTCCCCAGGATTTTTCAACCCAGGCCAACATGTAGCCTTGGTGTATGCTGACAGGATGAGAATGGAGGCTGATAAAGCTCAGGTACACTGTTTCACCAATTTTGCTTGTACTTGAGGGTCCATAAGAAACTTAGCAGTATACCAATTAATTAAATCTGTTTTATAACAGATTTTATAACAGAATTTTAACAGGTTAATTGGGTTTTCAAGGTTTTTAAGACTGGGAAAAGTGAACAACAGAACCAGGTCTTTGGTTAGAAAAGCAAATTTAATCGATACAGAAAATTTCGAGGAAGAGACTGCTTGTCAATTCTCTTGTTTTGAGTTGTTTTGACTACTCTATCTTCATGGTCATGGTTTGAAGGTCTGGGAAAAAACTTGAAGGAAAACTATAGATTCCTCAGAACAAGTTAGTTAGGGGGTTTTGGTTTGAACAGCTTGGGTGGCAGGACGGCCGTGGCTCAGGAGGTAGAGTGGGTCGTCCATTAATCCCAGGGTTGGTGGTTCGATCCTGTCCACATGTTGAAGTGTCCTTGGGCAAAACACTGAACCCTAAGTTGCTTTTAATGGAGGCCAGCACCTTGCATGGAGGCTCTGTCGCCATCGGTGTGTGAATGTGTGTGTGAATAGGTGAATGAGACCAACCTGTAATGGAAGTCTGAAAAGATCTTTATAAGTGAAGTCCATTTACCATTTAATCCTTGAAGGATAGAGCTCTGCCTCTAATATTTATAACAGAGCCTCAGAGTATCTCAGAGATCAACCATAGGGTTGGGGTAACTCATGCTTATCCCACTAGAAAAAAATTAAAAAAGATAACGGCCACGGTCAAATATTATTTAATTGTTTAATTGTCCATTAATTAATTGCTACCTCTCATTAGTGCACTTCAACTAAAAGAAAAAAGGAGGGCCTTTTTGTGTTCTTCATGCCATTAAGTGCCTGAATTCATGCACACTAGTGCATTGCCCAGTCAGTGTGTGCCTGATTGCTTGGCCCCCGGAAGTGCTGCTTGCAGTGTTGTTGAGAAGGATGTAGGATTAGCCATAATTATAAGCAAGGTCACAGCAGGGAATTGAACTCCATCTCAGTAAACTGAGAGTACCATCACCAGTGACTTTTGGGTTTCATGGCTAAAATGTTATGAAAAGCTAAACCTGCATTACATTTGGTTTGTGACTGATGTCACGCTATTTTAGGGACTGAAATGTAGCCATAAAATGTGAAATTATTTTAGTTTTGTCTGAAAACTGTTTATTATGAAATTCTGATATTTATGCTATTGTATCGCAGGACAACCTCATAATGTTGTGTTGTTATTTACAGTATTTACACACCATGTGTTTTTCAGATGAACAGTTTAATCTGTTATATTATCATGTTAGTAAATTACAAAATTCACACATAATTTGTTTGTCAGTTGAAATTGTTTAAATCAATGAATGCCTGTATTTACATTTCTAGTCATTGCTAACAGCTAGCTATTTGGGAGCAGGGTATATCCGGCAACAACAGCATTCATTCCGAAAGTCTAGTCTTTTTTGGCTGTTTTTTTTTCCAGCAGAGTCAGGGCTATAGAATGGTGATGCCCAGGACACAATTAGGGATGGGCATTTCAAGCAAAAGTAGCGTTCAACTTAATAGCGAACGACAGATAATCAACTGGCTGCTGTCATTGCTAACAGCTAGCTATCTGGGACCAGACTATTTCCCGGAACAAAAGCAGTCATTCCGAAAGTTACATCGCTGATAGTTGAAATGTTTGAGTTTAGTGAAATGCAATGGCACACTTACATCTCTGGTCTCTTTCTTCATCTGTATAAAGAGAACCGTAGCGAGTGACGGAGAGCGAGCCGTACCCAGCATGCCATTTGGCGATGTAACAGTTAATAGGGTTCCCTCTCAATACTTTCACTGTGTGTACTCATAAATATTACTAATAAATATGTCCCATAGATCTCAAGAGCTCACACTCAACACTGCTTTCCCTTGGGTCCTCCGCAGTACACCCGGCAAGTGTGAAGTTGATCAGATGAGCAGTTAATCAAAGGACAGACATACATACATACATACAGAAAGACAGAAATTCCTTCCTTTATAGTTAGATATTGAACATATTAAATTCACTCACTTTTCTTGCATTCAGTGGCCACCCTCAGTTTTCTTTGTGTTGTTACTGATCCGTTTGGAAAGCCTTTTTCCACTGTTTTTGTGAAATTGAAATAAAACACTGTTCAGTCTTTGAACCCCCTGTCCCACACAGGTGTTGTCCGTGTTCAGGAAGGTGTTTGGGGAGGACTTTGAGCCTTACAGTGGTTCGAGACAGTTCCACATTACTCCACTCAACCTGCAGGTTTGTCAAAACAGCAAAACCGCATCCTGCTTTTCAGCAGCAAATGTTTTAAATTGTTCAGTCAAAGTATTTCTTCTCCCATTGATTGCCCCTGTAGGTGGGCTTCTCGGTCCTGCAGCGCAGTGGCGGAGCCCCTGTGGCCCTGGACCCCCCACTGACCATCACACACCAGGCGCTGCGGCCCCTGGAGTCCCTGATGAAGTGTGTGGAGATGGGCTGGATGACCATACTGGTCGGCCCCACAGCCAGCGGAAAGACCAGCCTGGTGAGGCTTCTGGCTCTGCTGACAGGACACCGCCTCAGGGTCATGGCCATGAACAGTGCCATGGACACCACAGAGCTGCTGGGAGGCTTTGAACAGGTAACCAGGAACTCAGAGTCTTAGTTTACCAAGCCTCTTTGATTGTCTAAAGACATTAGACTGCATCACTCTGCGCTCTTTTTTTCATTCCAGGTGGATATTATGCGGCCATGGCAACAAGTACTTGAGAGCGTGGACTACATAGTTGCCATGGTAATAAGGCGTGGCCTGATGTCACTGGATGTTGGCATCCAGGACACAGAGTTCCTGTTGCAGACGTGGGGTCTGTTCTGCCACTGGCTAAAGGAAGAAGGACTGCAAAGAACAGGGGGAACCGTCAACTCAGAGGCACTGAACAAGCTGGAGGTCATCATCCTCCTCCTGCAGAAACTCAACACCAAGCTCAAAGTGTTCACTGGTAATGGCCATGTAGTCTCTGATAACGGAAAGAAAAATTCTTTCAAAATGGGTTTTTCTTATTTTTATTTATTTGTCTTGTAAGTATAATGTGTTAAGAACGTATTCTCAGTGCTGTAACATGCTTGTGTTTGTCCTCCAGACATGTCCAAACTGCAGATGGACTTTACGCTGCTGAAGGAGCGTCTGGCTCAGCTGGAGGACGGCTGGACAAACGGAGGCTTCGAGTGGTTGGACGGTATGCTGGTCCAGGCCCTGCAGGCTGGTGACTGGCTGCTCATGGACAATGTCAACTTCTGCAAGTGAGGAAAAGTGAAGTGTTCTATGTGTATTTGTGTGCTGATCTATTTGTAAAATATGCTCTCACATGGGATTTGGAAATAATGGCCACATCACTGGGCAGGGTTTCACAGAGGGATAATTGTTTCAAAGGCATCAAAGACCACACACATAATAACAACTCAGGGCCAGCTATGAAGAGATGTACTTGAACTATTCAGACATATTATGCAGGGACATTATGTGAAATATCTTAAATATTGGAAACATTTAGAGATGCACTGAAATCGGTGCATAATATCGAAAAATTGTAATCGACTGTTTAGCTAATAGTGGAATTGGTATTTTTTCTTTTTAAAATACTCACAGAAATCAAATAAATAGCAACTAGATAAACTCTTCTGTTCTTTAAAAAAATAAAAACCCATTTAATTAACCACTTAAGACAGTCGTGTCTGGATAGCTTAACCTGTTGTGCATCTTCTATTAAAATTGTGTAGAGATGTTTGGGAAAATATGCAATTTTGGTATTGGCTTCAACAAATCAAAACAAAAGCCCATTGCTAGAAGTTTAAGCTTGTTAGAAAGATATTTACATAGCCTACGCATTTCTGGAACATTAAGAAACTATAGTCCCAAAACTGTTTGAGATAGCATTTTGAAATAAGAAGTGATTAGAGCCGTAGATAAAGAGAAACCTCAGGAGATCAACAACTAAAGTCAAGCCTGAAAAAAAAAAACATTTTCAGAGAATTTATCAAATTGCACTGATCATGTATTATCTGCTTAGTGCCTCTGTCCTGGATCGCCTCAACGCTCTGTTGGAGCCTGGTGGAACTCTCACCATCAACGAACGTGGCGTCATAGACGGGAAGACCCCCAAAATCACCCCACATCCTAACTTCAGGTAGTACGCAAAATTAGACCTTGTTCACTTTTTGTTGAAGTCAATAAAGAAGTCCATGCTCAGCTGATGTGTGTGGCTGTGCAGGTTGTTCCTGACCATGGACCCTGTGCATGGGGAGCTCTCCAGAGCCATGAGGAACAGAGGGGTGGAGGTTTACATCCCAGGGGAACATGAGGGGGTCTGCTGGGACACACTGGACCTAAAGACCCTGCTTCATACTGCAGGGGTGACTGGGGACTGTGTGTGTGATTTGCTGATTGAAATACATAAAAGCATCAAATCTGCCATCTGGGGTAAGCACTGAATAATGACAACTAATAAATATGCTGTCAGTCAGTCAGTCTGCACAGTTAATAAAAGAAACTCTGGCTTCTATCGTTCAGATTCCCCTGCCTCATCAGTGGCCTCCCTCCTCCATGCTGCCAACCTGCTGTCCTGCCAGCTGCAAAGAGGTGTAGATTTACCTAGCGCCCTGCAGCATGCCTGTGGAGAGGCCTACTCACTCTGCCAGCGCACCACTGCTAGCCAAAAGGTATCAACGCCCCCTTGTCAATGCATTCCCACCTGTTATATTTCTCCTGTCTCACCATCATTTGTCAATGGAGGGGCCTCTTTCACATCTGCCTTGTGGTGTCCCCCAAGGATCTAATTTTTGACCACTTTTTTTTAACTGATTTTCTATTCAACACATAATACAGAGAATATACAACTTGGAGGAGATGCATTTACAATTACACTTGTTTTAATTTACATTCTTTCCATGTCTGTTCTGAACATTGTTATTAAATAATTCTTCATTGGTAATAATCATTTTCATAATACATAAGAAGGAGCAGCACATATTAAATCACTCATACCACCAATGAATTAACAATACAATAACTGTAGTATTAGTCAAACATACTTTGCGTCTTATACCTGAGAAATAAAAAAACAAGTGTACTAGAAATAAAAATACAAATAAAAAGAAAAATAAACACAATGAAATAAATAAAAGTACAAATACGAAAAAAGAGGTGACTAAAGTTCTGGCATTGCCTGTATTAATGGTGACCATCACTTTTGTTTTCTATATACAGTATATACTGCCACTGGATCACATTTTACAACAATTTGACATTAAAGTCCCCCTCTGTGCCGATGACACACAGCTGTATGTCCAGGTGACAGCCCTAACGTAGCCCATATGTGATTTGTCAGAATTTAATATATGGGTGGCACAAAACTTTTCCCAACTTAACCAATCTAAATAATTTTGCCCATTATCTTTCACTATTCCTGTCCAGTCACAACTTTGTCATCTATCATTCAAGAAAGGAAAAAAGGACAGTGTATGACTTTGATGTGATGTTTGACTGTAGTCTTTCATTTGTAAAGCAAGTATGCTTTCTCCAGACTGTTGCAATTTTCTTGTATTCAGGTCTCAGCCATAAAGTAGTTGCTTGTATCCAGCTTATACCAAACACTGGCGCCCGGCTCTTAACAAAGGCTATGAAAAGACAACACATTACTCCTATCCTTGCCTCCCTTCACTGGCTCCTTGTAGAATTGATTTTCAGATTCTGAAAATCAATTCTAAACATTCTAAACATAACAAATATTACATTTTTGTTAAAAACATTCCGTTCAAGCCACATTCAGTTTCTCTAAAACTAAACTAGCCAGATTTTCTGTGGATATTCATGGTCTCCACAGCATAAATCCTAATGTGTTTGACCTTTCCTCTAGCATAAAGAAATCTAGCAAGCAAGTTCATGCTCTCCAGTGGATGAATAAACATTAGTGCATTGTTATCCCTCCAGCAAGCCCAGCAGGTGATTGAGCAGCACTTGGCCATCCTGGACACAGAGGACTGGGGCAGTGGGCTGCTGTGTGCTGGAGTTTGGCCTGACGGCTTCCCCTCTGCCCTCTTCTCCGCGGAGGATTCCTGCTTCTCTGCTGTCCTCCGAGATGGACAGGTCCTCTCATTTTGTCTGAACACCCTCAGTCTGCAGGGCAGACGGTAAGAATGGTGACAACACAATCACACAATCAAATCAAAGTAGCAGTTGAAACAGAAAAAAGTTATAATTACAGTTAAAATGGAACTCCTAAAAGTGGTTGAAGTTTCAGCCTAAGTGTAAAAACTGAATGAAATTGTAGTGTCAGTTTTAAGTGCAAGTGCTGAGTGATCAGTTCACATGAAAAAGCTGTAAGCTGAAGATTCAGTCAAAGTTCAAGCACTAAAGGGTGTTAAAAAGCAAACACTTGAAGCTTGTAACTTATAATGTCAGCTGAAGTGTAAGTACATGAATACCTGAAAGGGTTTGAATTGTCAGTCTAACTGTAAGCATTGAAAGGAGTTGAGGTGTCAGTTTGAGTGCAATTACTAAAAGCAGATGTACTCTAAATTAAAGAGATTAAAAGATAAAAGTAGTGGAAGTGTCAGTTGACGTGTAGGCTCTGAAAGCAGTTTAACTGTCTGTTAAAGTGAAAGAACTGAAAACAGCTGAAATACCAGTTAAAAGACTCATTAAGGTTAATAATTTTAAGAAATAATCAAACCAATTGTGTTCTGCACAGGAATCGTCCGCTGAGTCTGAGTGACCTGCAGAGGGCATTGCAGAGCAGTGGTGTCCATGAAGGTCTAGTGTTCTCTGGAGGAGTGGTGGATTTGGCAGAAGGAGATGCTCTGAGGCTGATCCCCACAGCAGTGAGACAGCTCACAGAGAGAGCCTCTCATGGAGACTGGATCCTCCGCACCAGCTGGCTCTCACACCTGGTGAAGAGCTATAAATATGCCCCTGGTTTGTTACTCTGCACATACAAACACTCACAGCACCTGAACATTTTAGACTTAGCAAGTAACTTAGAAGTACAGTAGTTTCATAATCTTCCATAACAAGGTATTCATGTCCAGTGACAGTAGAATTCCTTGGCAACAATTTAACATGTCGAACTGCAAATATTCGAGACTCATTGCAGGCCTGTGATAGCGGTCCACGTGTTTTACAGTTTATATCATAATCGCAGAAATTAAAAAGGGAGTTTTCTTCTTTCTTTTGTCAGGATTGTCCAGCACTATCCAGTTCTTTGTATCCTAAAACAGTGTGGTTCTTGACTCCTCCAGATCCAGCTCTGGTCCAGGTGGAGGCAGGAAACAGGGCTCTGAAGGCTGTGTTTGGTAGCAAACTTGCTTCCAAGGGCAAGTCACTAGCAGAGTTGCTCCAGCCTCACAGCATAGGTAAACTCTTTGGTTGTCTTCTATTAAAAGCTACTGCACTTTAGAGCTGTACAAAATAGTCGAGAATACTAAATCTTTTCTAGTGGTGTAGATGATGTTCATGTTGATTGTGTTAGCTGTCATGTAGGGCATTATCATCACACCACAATTTAAAGATAATCTTGTCAGCAACTTCATGATTTTGATCACATTTCATGTTAAAGCTGGTTAAGATTTAAGTGCAGTATATTCTCTGCCTTTCTATCATACAATTGACTTGTATTACAACCTACTGCTGCCTTTTTCAAGGAGTTAACCACTGTTTGTTATATTGCCAGATGAATACAGGATTCTGGTGGACATGCGATGGAACAAGCAATACCTGGATATTTTAGCTAACAAGTGCAACTTTGAGGATGAGGAAAGATACATGGAGTTTCTGGAGGCTCTGAATGCTGTTGCCAACAGGTACAGTAGCACCAGTGTCAACTTTATTCTGCTTGCCATGTGTGGAAGAGTGCTAGTGATTTGTTTGTGTGTTTGTTAGGATTGTTCTGATGATGGACAGAGAGGAGAGGTCTGTCATCTGCACCTGTGCTATTAACATGTCTGCTCAGAACTGTGCCCTGAGAATAGCCACAGCCTTCAGCAAAGGTATGCACAGCACACTTTGGGTAATTATGAACTGATAGAAGCATAACTCATGCAATAGCACAATTCTCGATACTGGACACCCACCTGTATAACTGAGTTACAGTTACAGTTCAAAACTAAATCAAAATGTCTACCCACTGAGCTACACAGCATGGTGTGTAATTCAGACTGAGTTAGTGCAGCATGTGTTTTCCTCCCCTCACAGGGACTGTGGATATTGGTCACCTGCCCCACCCAGTGCTAATGCACCTGCGGACCTTTTTTGACCTGTGGGACTCATTCATCCTGCAGGCTGTGCAGAGTGGACAGCCCTACATCTCAGACCACATCATGTTTGAGGTCAGAACTCATTCACTTTACCTCTACCATTTTCTTTTCCTGGGTTGTATACAACTACAACTGCTACTCTTGCTGCTGCTGCTATTACCACTGCTGCTTTTACTGCTACTAGGCTACAACTGCTACAACTGCTGCTACTACTGTTATTACTGCTATGCTGCTACTACTACAGGTAGCTGCTAATGGCACTGCTAAATCTGTTACTGCTGCTACTACCGCCACTGCTACTACTGCTAGCTGCTACTGCTGCTCCCACTGCTACTACTACCACCAGCTGCTACTAGTGCTGCTACTACCACTAGCTACTACTACTACTGCCACTACAATTATTACTCCTACTACTACTGCTAGCTGCTCTGGCACTGCTAATTCTGCTACTGCTACTATTGAAAGCTGCTACTGCTGGTACTACTGCTGCTATAACTGCCACTACTAGCATTACTGCTACTATTACTGCCGTTCCTCATCTTACTGCTACTACCACTATTATTTCTACTGCTACTATTACTGCTACCACTATTTTTACTGCTACTACTAGCTGCTGATGGTCTTTTTGCTACTGCTACTACCATTATTACTGCTACTACTGATAGTGGCTACTGCTGTTAATACTGATACTATTACTATTGCTACTGTTACTATTGCTGCCATTACTACTTTACTACTACCAGTACTACTGCTACTGCTACTACCACTGATAGTAGCTACTGCTATTATTATTGCTACTATTACTATTGATAAGGTAAGATAATGCAATGCTGTAGCTATTATGCTATAGCGTTAAGGTTGAAAAGTGCTACATACAGTGACATGCAAAAGTTTGGGCACCCCCTGGTCAGAATTTCTGTTACTCTGAATACTTAAGTAAGTAGAAGATCTCCAAAAGGCATAAAGTTAAAGATTAAACATTCTTTTCAACATTTCAAGCAAGATTAGTGTATTATTTGTGTTCCGTACAATTTTAGAGTGGGGAAAAAAAGGAAAGGAGCACCATGCAAAGGTTTGGGCACCCCAAGAGATTTGAGCTCTCGGATAACTTTTACCAAGGTCTCAGACCTTAATTAGCTTGTTAGGGCTATGGCTTGTTCACAGCCATCGTTAAGAAAGGCCAGGTGAAGCAAATTTCAAAGCTTTATAAATACCGTAACTCCTCAAACCTTGTCCCAACAATCAGCAGCCATGGGCTCTTTTAAGCAGCTGCCTAGCACTCTGAAAATTAAAATAACTGATGCCCACAAAGCAGGAGAAGGCTATAAGAAGATAGCAAAGCGTTTTCAGGTAGCCATTTCCTCAGTTTGTAATGTAATTAAGAAACGGCAGTTAACAGGAACGGTGGATGTCAAGTTGAGGTCTGGAAGACCAAGAAAACTTTCCGAGAGAACTGCTCGTAGGATTGCTAGAAAGGCATATCAAAACCCCCATTTGACTGCAAAAGACCTTCAGGAAGATTTAGCAGACTCTGGAGTGGTGGTGCACTGTTCTACTGTGCAGCGACACCTGCACAAATATGACCTTCATGGAAGAGTCAGCAGAAGAAAACCTTTCCTGCGTCCTCACCACAAAATTCAGCGTCAAAAGTTTGCAACGGAACATCTAAACAAGCCTGATGCATTTTGGAAACAAGTCCTGTGGACTGATGAAGTTAAAATAGAACTTTTGGCCGCAATGAGCAAAGGTATGTATGGATATAAATGGGTGCAGAATTTCATGAAAAGAACACCTCTCCAACTGTTAAGCACGGGGGTGGATCGATCATGCTTTGGGCTTGTGTTGCAGCCAGTGGCACGGGGAATATTTCACTGGTAGAGGGAAGAATGAATTCAATTAAATACCAGCAAATTCTGGAAGCAAACATCACGCCGTCTGTAAAAAAGCTGAAGATGAAAAGAAGATGGCTTCTACAACAGGATAATGATCCTAAACACACCTCAAAATCCACAATGGACTACCTCAAGAGGCGCAAGCTGAAGGTTTTGCCATGGCCCTCACAGTCCCCTGACCTAAACATCATCGAAAATCTGTGGATAGACCTTAAAAGAGCAGTGCATGCAAGACGGCCCAAGAATCTCGCAGAACTAGAAACCTTTTGCAAGGAAGAATGGGCGAAAATCCCCCAAACAAGAATTGAAAGACTCTTAGCTGGCTACAGAAAGCATTTACAAGCTGTGATACTTGCCAAAGGGCATGTTACTGAACATGCAGGGTGCCCAGACTTTTGCTTCGGGCCCTTTTCCTTTTTTATTATTTTGAAACTGTAAAAGATGGAAATAAAAAAGTAATCTTGCTTAAAATGTTAAAGAAATGTGTCATCTTTAACTTTATACCTTTTTGGAGATCAGTTCATCTTCTACTCAAGTATTCACAGTAACAGAAATGTTGACCAGGGGTGCCCAAACCTTTGCATGCCACTGCAGGTGAAGTCAATTTACCATAATGCAAAACCCCACCACCTGGGCTGTGGTAAAATTGCTCCAAAATCATGAAGGAAATACAACTCCTCAGATGTTAAACAAGGTTCTTATAAAATTCATACTTTGCCTTGCTATGGTCTCCTCACTCATGGCTTTCTACCTGTCGTGTGTGTAGATCCTGCAACTGCTGCAGTGGCTTGACCGTTTCTGGGATGTCTGCAGCACGCTGCCGGCTGACTCTCAGGGTATCTCTGTGCTGTCTCTGCACTGGCAGTGGGTGCAGAAACACCTCATCCTTCGAGTGCCCCAGCTGCTGCTGGGAGACACAGACGCCACATTCGAGTAAACACTTTTTTTCTCCACACTACATTATATGACATTTTCATTGAAGTTAGTCAATTTGTAATTATTTTATTTATTTATTCAGATTTGCTCTAACATTGCAGAGATGACTATAAGATTGCTATAGGACTTTATCTTACATACAATATTTCTATCTGATGTATTACCAGTGTGTTACAATTGTGTTACAGGAATTTTATTTTTCAATGTCTACAGTTAATATATTTCCACTAACTAACACTTATGACTGTGACAGAGGTCACCAGGAGCTGCAGACGGTCTCTGTAGCCATCCAGACTGTTCTGTCCACCCCGGTGTCTGTAGCCACGGCTCTGAAAGGCATCCAGAAAACCCTAGGGAAAGCTCTGCCATTCAAGGTCTGGAGACATTTCATCAGCTCTACTTTACTGGCCCAGTTTTTGGAGATATTTACTTATCATCAGTTGTTCTTTTTATGTTTACTGTCTTTCTTATGGTCTTTTTTATCTTGTCTAACATGGTTGTCCAACCAAAAATGAGGAAGTATTTAAAAGCCAGTTTAGTGTAATGTCTTATCAGAGATTATCTGAATCACTTCACAAGTCACATCCATCTTCTTCTCCAGATGGACTCAGTGGCTGAGTGCGCGTCTCGGCTCAGGCTCTTGAGTAAAGCCCTGGATGTGAGCGATCTAAGGCTGGACAGCACCACAGGTCCTTGTAGGCAGGAGCTGGTCCGACTTCAGGGTGCTGGGCTCGGGCTGGACATCAAAGAGAGTCTGCTAGAGGCCTGGGGTCTCGTTCTGCTGGCAAACAACCAGCTGGATCCACAGAAGTCTGGTGAGCTTGTGTCACAGAAAGACGTTTTACCTGTGTACCTGTCTTGCTGTGGTGACTATAGGGCCTGAGAATGGTGATGTTGGCCAGTTGGTTGGTTGGCAGGTCTGTTAATTCTTGAGTCCAGCATAAGATATCCCAACTGTTGCTGGTATTTTGCCACACATTTGGTATAGATAAGACTCCCAATTATTTTGGTGACACATTGTCTGTTGTCTAGCACCATCATCAGATTAAAACTTCCCCTTGTCTCCATAGTGTGAATCATATTTTATGACTCACTGACATATTCTCTAGCACCGCCATCAGGCCAAAAAGTTTCTCTTGTACACAAGACATCTGAGTACATTCATGCGAGGATGAGCCCTTTCTAGTTTGGATTCTCTACATCTTTTCCTTTAGCGATTTTAGAAATCAGAATCAGATTTATTGCCAAGTAGGTTTTCACATACAAGGAATTTGCTTTGGTGTATAGGTGCATAAATAAGCATAAATATATACAGATATTTAAATAAAGCCACTAAAAGCAAGTACTGTAAAAAAGCAAGTAAAGAATACAAATATAAAATAGAGAAATTAGCAATGAACATGTGGAGAAATATAAAATAAAATAGAAAAAGATAAAATTAGAAAAAACTGTACAATAATATGATAAAGAAGAGCTGTACATTTTGTGCAGAATGTGCAAAATATTAACTGAAGGATGTGCAAAAGTTCACAGTATGGAGTGTACATACGTTAATGTAACGCAGGAGGCTTACGTTAATATAACGTGTAGTGACCATTGGGGGGGCGGGTTTATGGGGGTATTAGAGTCCGTGTCACAGGAGGGTCCCGGGCCTTGTTGATGAGGCCAGTTGCAGATGGGAAGAAACTGTTCTTATGGTGTGAGGTTTTGGTCCTGATGGACCGCAGCCTCCTGCCGGAGGGGAGTGTTTCAAAGAGTTTGTGATCAGGGTGGGAGGGATCAGCCACAATCTTTCCGGCACGCCTCAGGGTCCTGGCGGCGTACAGGTCCTTGAGGGAAGGCAGATTGCAGCCAATCACCTTCTCTGCAGAGCGAATGATACGCTGCAGTCTGCCCTTGTCCTTGGCAGTGGCAGTAGCGTACCAGATGGTGATGGAGGAGGTGAGGATGGACTCAGGGATGGCGTTGTAGAAGTGCACCATCATTGTCTTTGGCAGGTTGAATTTCTTCAGCTGCCGCAGAAAGTACATCCTCTGCTGGGCTTTCTTGGTGAGGGAGCTGATGTTCCCACTTGAGGTCCTGGCTGATGATGGTGCCCAGGAAGCGGAAGGACTCCACAGTGCTGACTGGGGAGTCACACAGCTTGATGGGCGAAGGTGGGGCTACGTTCTTCCTGAAATCCACCACCAACTCCAACTCGTTGAGCTCCAGATTGTTCTGTCTGCACCAATCTCCCACCTGTAGGCGGACTCATCCCCACCAGAGATGAGCCCAATAAGGGTGGTGTCATCCGCAAACTTCAGGAGCTTGACAGATTGATGACTGGAGGTGCAGCTGTTGGTGTACAGGGAGAAGAGTAGGGGGGAAAGGACACAGCCTTGAGGGGAACCGATGCTGATTGTCCGGGAGTCAGAGACATGCTTCCCCAGCTTCACATGCTGCTTCCTGTCCAACAGGAAGTCTGTGATCCACCTGCAGGTGGAGTCAGGCACATTCAGCTGAGAGAGCTTGTCCTGCCGCAGAGCCGGGATGATGGTGTTGAAGGCAGAGCTAAAATCCACAAACAGGATCCTGGCATAGGTTCCTGAGGAGTCTAGGAGGATGGAGGGCCATGTTTACTGCAACATCCACAGACCTGTTGGCTCTGTAGGCGAACTGCAGTGGGTCCAGGAGAGGGTCAGTGATGGCTTTCAGGTGGGAAAGCACAAGGCGCTCAAATGACTTCATTACCACAGAGGTCAAGGCGACGGGTCTGTAGTCATTAAGTCCTGTTGTCCTTGGCTTTTTGGAGACGGGGATGATGGTGGAAGTTTTGAAGCAAGCTGGCACACTGTACGTCTCCAGTGAGGTGTTGAAGATGTCTGTGAACACCGGAGAGAGCTGATCAGCACGGTATTTCAGGGTGGAGGGACCGACAAAGTCATGTAACATCTCTCTCCAGGATGGAGAAAGTCGTCACTGTGGTGGGGGAGGAGGGGGCCTCTAAGGTGGGCAGTTGTGGGGGGGCCTAGGCCCCTGCTGTGGTGGGGGAGGTGGAGATGGTGGGATGGAGCTGGTGGATAGTGTCACGGGGGATGGTGACTGTAGTGTAACAGTGATCCAGAACATTATCCTCTCTGGTCGGGCATTTAATAAACTGTCTGTGTTTTGGGAGTTCGTGGGTAAGATTACCTTTGTTAAAGTCACCGAGGACAATAACTAAGGTGTCCGGGTTTGTCCGCTCCACACACAGTATCTGGTCGGCAAGCATGCGCTGTGCCTCCTGCACGTTGGCCTGTGGCGGAATGTAAACACCAACCAGAATGAATGAGACAAACTCACGGGGGGAGTAGAAGGGTTTACAGTTGATGAAGAATGATTCCAGATCAGGAGAACAGTACTGTTGAATCACTGTCACATCGTTACACCAGCCACTGTTAGTGTAAAAACAGATACCTCCACCTTTTGTTTTGCCTGAGAGTTCTGTGTCGCGATCCGCTCTGAAAAGTTGGAATCCTGCCAGCTGCAGCGCAGGGTCCGGTACCGATCCACACAGCCACGTCTCCGTGAAACACAAAACGGAAGATGAAGAAACGTCTCTGTTTTTCCCCACCAGTAGCTGAAGTTCATCCAGTTTATTGCACAGTGAACGCACATTGGAGAGAAATATTGCCGATTAGCGATGTTCGAAGTTCGCGCTGGCGAAGATGCACGAGCGCACTGGCACATTTCCCTCTCCTCCGGCGTTTTACTGCGTGGACAAAGGTGAGGGCACCTTTGACCAGAATATCCAGTAATTCCACGGATGGGGTGAGGAAAGTTGCACATAAGTCTGCAGAAGTTGTATCCCTGATGTTCATGAGCTCTTCTCTGGTGAAAGAGCTCCGGGTACTGTAGCAGAACACTGATTTAACGAACAAAATAAGAATAAACAATGTGCACCAACACCGAGGCAGCCATCCGCGGTGTCATCTTGGATATTTTTTATTTTGAATGCCATATGCAGTGCAGAAACTCTGTTACCATTTATCACTAAAAAATGCATTTCCAGCTGAAAAAAATCACAATGCACTGCTAAAAATGTAGAAATCTATGGAGCCATAGAGAGAAAGAATATATATATCAAGGCCAAGTTTTACTACATCAAGCGCACAAGATACAGTTCGACCTGTCCAGGGTGTACCCCGCCTCTCGCCCAATGTCAGCTGGGATTGGCTCCAGCCCCCCCTAAGGATAAGCAGATATAGATAACTGATGGAATGGATGATTGGAAAAATGTTCTTCTTTTCTGACTTAGCTGTGCTCTGCACTAGATCAGTTATGCCTTTTGTAATAATGTTTTGGTATTCTTCTCCTAAACCTCTCTTAGGAGGTCTTACAAGTCTGATTCAGCAATTTAACAACAGCTGAAAATCTTGTTTCTGCTGACTTCCAGTGGTTTAACCTTTCACCCAGCTGCAGTGATGTACAGGTATACTCCAGGGTGTGTCAGTACACCGTGACATCACTGTTGGGTGTGGTTACAGGTGCAATAGAGCACACTTCTGACCACACCCAACCACCCAACCAAGTTACTCTTTAAATGCACACAATTGTCATACATTTTTAGCTTGAAGAATGCCACCTGCTCATGAGTAGGTGTTCCCCTCCATTTGTTTCATTCACAAAAATGACACCCAAGAGTAAAAAAAGAACTTCACTCTGCATAGCTTTAAGCCCTGCTGTAGGAAATCAGCAGATAAAAACAGAACAGATTTTGCAGTGTCCGTATTTGTATTAGGGGACCTGAAAAAATGAGAAAATATTACTGCAGCTGTCAGCTGCTGGAGGATGGTCACATGGACCTGCATAAAGACACTGGGGCAGCTGTAGAGTGTGATCATTTTCCTAATAACTACTGTATAATAAGTTGTCATGCCAAAATAAAATCTAAAAAAAAGTTGAAGAATCTCTATAAAGCTATGATGTACATCACACTGATACAGTGAACAGAATATTCATTTTATATTAAGTTTTATTTTATTTTTACATTTTTATTTTACTTGATTTCAGTGTCATATTTGAACTTCAGATTAAGTTAATTTACGTTTTTTAGTATAGTTCTTAAGTCAAACACGTGTTTTCCTCCCATGTGGAGAAAAGCAGACTGTTTGTACATGACTCCTACAACAGGTTCGGACCACTTGTGAGTTTGGTTCATAACTATGATTACATTTTACAAGAAAGCTGGTGAATGTGATGAGTTCTCAAAATCATTCATACATGCCACGTATGAACAAATCTGCTTTTACAAATGGTTCCAGCATGAGGCCCATTTCCACTTTTTTTCTGTGACAGTTGGTAAAAACTGTCAATATTATATTATTTGTCCTGTCCAGCACATTTGCATTGCGGGGTGTATTGCACACGTATGGGGCACTGAACGTTTTGTCTTGTTTCACCTCTGAGAAAACTTGTGTGTGATATTAACAGGTCAAAATGTGAATGTCATACTATATTTTCCCATCAGGAGTGTTGGCAAGGTTGGTGTCAAGCGTGGAGCAACAGCAGTGTCAGATGACCTCCAGAGGACTCCTGGTCTGCCCCTTGTCCGAGGGTGAGGAGCCAGGAGACGGAATCCACCTGGCCAGAGAGGAGCTGCAGCAGCTCAGCCGCAGGGCTCAGCTCTGGCCTCTGATGGAGGAACTGGCTGTACTCAACCAGCTGCGACTCAGCACTGACCTGCTGCACCTGGCTCTTTCTCCTGGGTAAAACTCTATTTCCTCCTCAACAAAATAAAATTATTTATGGGGACTGTACTTGAAACAGGTGGACTGTTTAGTGAACTCTTCCTGTTGATTTGCAGTGACCAGGAGGCTGAGGACAGTTTACGTAGAGAACTCTCCAGACATCTGCGCTACTGCCTCCAGTCCACACCGATGAACGTCAGTCAGCTCCAGCCAATGTGGTTCCTGCTCAGCAGTGACAGGGTCAGTAGAATAAGGTTTCAGTAATGATATAAAACTACCCCTCCACTCAAAAATGTGTTTTGCTTTTTATTACTTCAGTTGGATGTTTGACATTAACTGTGCAGAATGATGTATGTGCAGAGTTTGTGGTCAGGTATGCCACTTGCACAAGTGTGATGTGGAAACTTGAAGCCTCCGGGTTACAGATACTGAGAATAGACTTTTAAGTGAAGTAGGAGACATCTTGTGTCCAGCTGTTAAATTTGGAAATGAAGAATATTTGCATATTCAGAGATTCAGAATTTTTCAGATGCAAATTATTATTGAAAGCAGAATATTTTGTCTCAAAACGTTTGCAAGTACGGAAGCAGAGAATGGATGTGCTTGCAATTATTTTTTTAATGCAGTTATCTTGAGATCACGAGTTAATTATTTTGTTATCTCAAGATAATCAATCCGTTATCACGAGCAAACAAAAGGTTGTTTCCTCTTATTAGCCTGCTTAAAATGTTTATCAGAGATCAGGAATGCCATACCAGCATATCAAGGAGTACCCATTATTGATCATGGCATCCGACTGTGCTTCAATCAAGGCACAGAAATTGCTTTGTGTTTTTCTGTTAGAGATAACATTCGGTTAGGGACTGAACGTTATCTCTAACAGAAAACTACGAGATAAATTAATCAGAAGACTACGAGATAAATTAATCCGTCATCACAAGAAAACAAGCTTTGTTATCTCGCGATAACGGCATTAAAAACATAATTGCAAGTACTACCGTTCTCAGTTTCTGTAGTGGAGGAAATTTTTAAGTAAATGTTTTAATATACAAATAAAAACATCATATTAAAAAAAAGGAACCAAATTAACAACAAAATAAAGAGGCTGTTTTCATGTTTAAGTGAAACCCATAAATATGAAGCATATACCCAAATTTCCAACTCTGTGCCAATTTAGAAAATTCAGATTTAGGTACAGCCCTAGTTGTAGCCCTAGAAAATATGAGAGTTATCCAAACTTCAGATATGATACACTCAAATTGTGGATTAAAAACAGTTATTGAGGTGTGGTCTGGTGGCCTAGGGGTCTAAGACCCTGACCATGTAATTGCAGCATCCCTGGTTTGAATCACCCTCCCTCCTCTCTCCATCTTAGTTTTCTGTCAGTTCAGAACTGTGTACCATCATATAAAATGCCTGAAAAAATTAAAAAAAAAACCCAATTATTCAAAACTAAATTTATAGAGAATGCTGCTCATGATTTTTCTCCCCTCCAGCCAGCTGAGGAGCTGCAGTTTGTGTGGTGTGAGTTGCTATCAGAGGCTCTGGCTGCCCTGTGGACCAGCAGTGTGACCTCAGACCCTGACCGCTGGCTGAAATGGGACCCACTGAGACCTGAGACCCAGCCAGCTCCAAAGCTGCACCACGGAGCAGACAACATGGTACTGGCCTTTAACATCTCCTGTTGATGTCACTGTATTTAAATCAGTCAGCTCTTATCAAAGTGATTTCCTGCTGGTTTAATACATGTCTGTGTTGTTTTCAGGGACCAGCCTTGCTGAGTAAAGCAGTGTGGTCGCGTTGCATCCTGGGAGTGCTCAGCAGCAGTGAGACTGTAGGTCAATGGGAACCATCAGAGGCAGCCCTCCTCTCTCTCTCCCATGTCACCCTGGGCGAGTGGAAGGAGAGGATCCAGCAGCTGCAGGATGTGTCTGCTGTGTTGTGGGACAATATGGCCATCCCTGCACTGGCTGACTTCAGGTAGATTAAAACATTAAAAATCTACCTCACAAGCATTTGTCATTTTTGGGTTCACTAATCACCCCCATACCTCCTCAGGGGCACAGACTTCAGGCTCCAGGGCACAGTCCTGCGTCGGCAGCTTCAGAGCATGGCTGACCTGCTGCCTCCCAGCCTGCAGGAGGGCTACATGGAGAGCTGTGAGAGCCTGGTGGAGGACCCCGACCCTCTGATAGCTGCCCAGGAGATCCAGACCATCTTCAGAGACTTCCTGCCTCCCAATCTGCTCCCCGATGGCCTGGTTGAGGCCTGCATCACCTGCCTGCAGCAGTATGTCCAAAGCAAAGTCCAAGGCTCAAACTCACTGGCCTGCTCCGGAGTGTTCTGGGTCAACATGGGCCTGCTGCAGATCAAAGTGTGGACACCACAGACCATCTTTGACCCTGCTGTGAAGAGGGCCTACAAACTCAACTACGCTCAGCAGGAGGTCAGCAACTGTCTGATTTTGGTTTTCACCCCATTTTGTCATGTAAAAATGTCTTATTTGACTGCCTTTGACATTTTTAAAAGTGCACCCAGAAGGAAGTACTTACTGATATTTGATTAGAATTAAAAACCTTGACTTGAACAAGCTTGGCTCTTAGCCGATACAGTCTGTCTTGGAATTATAAGTTAACCAGCTGTATCTGTCAGAACAACAAATGTGCTATGGAGCTATACAGAATGTATACATTTTTCATTAAAGCTAGAAGAATTGTATGTAGTGTATTGTATTTTCATGAAATGTGACAAATAAAAAGTTAATTGCTACAACACAAGTGAAAAACAATGTCCCATCCTGCCTTCAGAAACTCTGAACTCCAGTATTAAATATTTATTTAGGATGGCATGTTTTACATGCAGAAAGGGGGTCACTTGAAGATACTTAAAGCCAGAAATACGTTCAACTGATGATTGAATTGGCATGTCCCTCTCTGTCTGTTGCAGCTGGCTCTGCTGCAGGAGGAGTGGAGAGGACGCAGCCTGTCATCTCAGCTGATGACTGGAGCAGAGCTGGAGGAGAGCAGCACCACTGATGGCTTCCAGCATCCTCGAATCAGGTTAGAACCAGCTGCTTTTTCAACTGAGACCTTTTGGCAGAATACAACTCAAAAATGACCATGATTCAAAACTGTTATCAAGACGTATCTTCAACACATCTAATTCATCTTATTGATACCTGAAAACTCTAAACAATGACTTACAAAGACATAATGCTGCAATACACTCTACACTAGGGAGCCTTGAAATTGGCAAACGGCAGTGAAAGGTTATCAGACAAGTCAAAACAGTTGATGAAGATTAAAGGTTCATGCTTGGTCCAGAGTGTGTGAGTGTGTGTGTCTAACATCAGTGGTGAGACCAGAACAAATGAGAGGACTGTGTGGCTAGTGAGCTTACCTGACAACACTGGTAGCTCAACACTAGATACCTAGTGGCAGCTAACTTTCATCAGCTATCTTTTATCATGTATATACATATGACCACCTGCCTAATATTGTGTAGGTCCCCCTTTTGCCGCCAAAACAGCCCTGACCCATCGAGGCATGGACTCCACTAGACTTCTGAAGGTGGGCTGTGGTATCTGGCACCAAGACATTAGCAGCAGATCCTTTAAGTCCTGTAAGTTGCGAGGTGGGGCCTCCATGGATTGGACTTGTTTGTCCAGCACATCCCACAGATGCTCGATTGGATTGAGATCTGGGGAATTTGGAGGCCAAGTCAACACCTTGAACTCGTTGTCGTGGTCCTCAAACCATTCCTGAACCATTTTGCAGTGTGGCAGGGCGCATTATCCTGCTGAAAGAGGCCACTGCCATTAGGGAATACCGTTTCCATGAAGGGGTGTACTTGGTCTGCCACAATGTTTAGGTAGGTGGTCTGTGTCAAAGTAACATCCACATGAATGGCAGGACCCAAAGTTTCCCAGCAGAACATTGCCCAAAGCATCACACTGCCTCCGCCAGCTTGCCTTCTTTCCATAGTGCATCCTTGCCATGTCGACGCATACGCATCCGGCCATCCACATGATGTAAAAGAAAATGTGATTCATCAGACCAGGCCACCTTCTTCCATTGCTCAGTGGTCCAGTTCTGATGCTCACGTGCCCATTGTAGGCACTTTCGGCAGTGGACAGGGATCAGCATGGGCACCCTGACTGGTGTGCGGCTACGCAGCCCCATACGCAACAAACTGCGATGCACTGTGTGTTCTGACACCTTTCTATCAGAACCAGCATGAACTTTTTCAGCAGTTTGAGCTACAGTAGCTCTTCTGTTGGATCAGACCACACGAGCCAGCCTTCGCTCCCCACGCGCATCAATGAGCCTTGGCCGCCCATGACCATGTCGCCAGTTCACCGGTTTTCCTTCCTTGGACCACTTTTGGTTGGTACTGACCACTGCAGACCGGGAACACCCCACAAGAGCGGCAGTTTTGGAGATGCTCTGACGCAGTCGTCTAGCCATCACAATTTGGCCCTTGTCAAAGTCGCTCACATCCTTACGCTTGCCCATCTTTCCTGATTCCAACACATCAACTTCAAGGACAAAATGTTCACTTGCTGCCTAATATATCCCACCCACTGACAGGTGACATTGTAACAAGATAATCAATGTTCTTCACTTCTCCTGTCAGTGGTCATAATGTTATGGCTGATCGGTGTGTGTAAAAAAAAAAAAAAATATATATATATATATATTATTTCACAGTTTGATGTAGTTTTATGAAGAAAGTTAGCTGAGATCTCTTCTTAGTGTGACTCCAATGTAAAAAATGGGCAACAAAATCCACAGTCCTCTTTCAGTGCAAAAAGTCTGAAGTTCAGCTAAAGCTGACATTCTTTATCTGCCTTTTACAGTGTATTTGCATAAGGAACGTATGACTTTACAGCCAGTGTGGTGGGGAGGAATGAATACATTGAAAATTCGAACCTATCCTTTAACCACTTATCTATCTGACTTATTGTTGCAGGTACCTGTGGATCCGTATGCAGCAGGTGAAGGAGCAGATAGCTGAGCTCTCCAGGAAGCAGGCCTGTCGACCTCATGAACCCCAGTATGGTCGCCTCTTCCAGGAGCTGCAGCACTACCTCTGCAGCATCGGCCAGGCATCAGCTGTGGAAGACCTGCTGTCCCATCTGCTGAAGGCCCTGCAGAGCTCCTCCTCCAAGTCTAGGTCAGCAGTCCAGGGCCTGCTGAAGGAGGAGGTTGTGTGGCAGAACTCCCAGAAGCGCTTCTGCCAGAGGCTGCTGGAGGATTACCCCCTGTACCCTGATGTGGTCGGGCCGCTGCGGATCGGCATCCTCCAGCTCCGGCATGGCATGAGGCTGGTGGCCTCCCAGGTGGCCTCCTCGCTTACACCTGTACCTGGTCTGCCCAAGTTTGTGTCCTGCCTTCTGGCATTCCCCTCCCTGTCCCCCAGCCTGCCATCCTACCTGGCCCGGGCAGACTTCCTCTGCTCCAGGGCTTGCATGGACGTTCTGCGCTGCCTGGTGAAGCTTCTGCCCCTGCAGCAGGACTCTGAGCATGTGGTCCCCCAGTCCTCCACACTGCTCCTGAACGCTCTGCTGTATGTGCAGTGCCACGCCCAGTCCACAGGAGAGCTCAGCCATGAGACACGTAGCCTCTTCAGACACATCTGTCAGGTCAGAGCTTCAGTTTACACCCAGATCCATTGATTTTTGAGTTGAAATTTGACTCTATTCAACAATAATTACAATTTTTGTCAAAGTTTCCAGATTAAATGCATGCTGTTGCTGTGCTGACTGTAACATGATGCTCCTCAGGCTCTGGTGAATGAGTGGGACGAGCAGGAGAGGCGGAAAAGAGAGCATAAGCAGCTGGAGGCCAGTCTGTACCGCAGCCGCAGTCGACTGCACGGTTCAGGACTGACTGAGGATGAGCAGGAGGAGAGGGACTTTAGACACCAGTTCCCTCAGTTCAACAAGGTATTCACATAACTGTTCAATAAGATGACAGTGCAGACAGTCTTGTGTGTCCTAATGATAAACATGATATTTCAAGTCAAGGAACTGGTCAGATATTGGTGAATTAAAATGAATTAAAATTAAGGCCAATCATAATATTTAATTGAAATGTTATATCGCAAAAACAACCTGTATTGTGATGAAAGATGGATGGATGATTGCAACCTCTAGTTCTCCTTAACTGAGTGTTATTTGAAAATAAAGTAAATTATATTTTTAAAAAGTGAAAAATTAAAAAACTCCAAGACTTCCCGTGACTCATGGGGGCTGTTAATTACATTACATGATCTGAAAGCAGGTGAAGCCACACAGTCCATGCTCGAATATGTTACAACAACAATAGCTTTCATGGAAGTCTAAAATTATTGGATTCTGACATAGGTTGTGTGCAAAGTTTACATTTTTGGAATGACAGTGGCACAAGAGAAAAGGTCAAAGGTTATCAATTTCATTAAGATTCACCCACTAGGGAGCATGAGTATCCACAGCAAATTTCCTGGCAATCTGGCTGGTAGTTGTCCAGATAAGATTTGGTTCAGAGCAAGATGTCTTAATTTAGACAAAAGATTTAAGACAGTGTGACATGGCCAACCTGAGGCCCTGCCACTGATGGGACAAAACTTGTGGAGCCTAGACAAAAAACATTCAAGGGTCTTTATAAATACTAGCTCACTGTATATGTCCATACTTCATCAGGACTTTGCAGACATCATGCCCCAGCCAAGTCTGGAGGGTCCAGCAGACTCAGGACTTGAGGAGGTGGAAGAGAAAGAGTCCAGTGAGAGCATCTTTCTGTCTCCAGCTGCCATGAATACAGTGGTCCAGGTTCATCAGCGCCTCTGTTTGGGATATGCCCAATCACTGTGGTACCAGAGTACAACACCAGCCAATCACAGCAAAGAACACATCAGAGCCCTGGTCGCCTCCTATCAGATTGCTTCCCCTGTGATTTCACGCTTCTATCATCTGATTGGTCAGTCTCCTTGTTCGCTGTCACTCATATATGCAACAGGAACATTTTTCGTCATTTTTTAGCAGTGAACCAGAAAATTGTAAATGGATTGTTGTTTTCAAATAGATTATGACTTTATTCAAATGGATTATGGCCCAGATGCTGAACTGGACCAACAGCTCACAGGCAGTGAACTGCTGCTCTCTGCCCTCCTCCAGAACACAGTGCAGGGCTCAGGGGGTCCTGAAGGTCTGGCTGTCACCTCAGAAGGACCTTATGACTTCTACCAGCAGCCGAACATGAGCGAGGCCCGCCTCTGTCTTCCTGTCTTGGAGCAGCTGAGTGTGGCAGTGAAGCAGAGACTGGAGGACTGGCCAGAGCACCCAGCTCTTGTACAGGTCAGTTATCTTTTTACGTCAAGGCCTGCAGTGAGTTAGCATGTAGACATTATGTTTTAAACAAACATAAACATGTTTTAAAGCAAGGAATGTAACAGGAAGCAAGGCCTCTTGATGGACATGCTTTGGTTATTCCCAGGAGCAAACCTCCAGTCTCTTCGCCAATAGGGTAGGGCAAAATATTATAATGATATTTACCGTCAGGCGATAGGTATACCATGATAGGCCACCATTACGTTATAGCAGTGTTGGATTCACATGATTTTTGTGGTTGGAGACATTTGTTAGCAGGTTAGTGTATTTAATCAGGACAGGTACTAATAAATAAAAACCTGCATCTATGGAAAGCATAACAGTTTGTGATGAATTTCACTGGTGGTTTTCACTAGACATACACTCAAATGAAAAACTGTATTAGTATCTATATCTGCCAAACTGACCATGGAAATGATGAGTCTTGGATATTAATAAAAACTGTGGTACCTTACATCTTTAGTGGCTAAATTAAATATTACTGATGACAAGCTCAAAATTTAAATCAGTAACCATAACCAGTGTCCATCTAGAATTGTATAGTTATACCATCTCTACACAGAGTAGAAAACTAGTAAAAATTCCATGTGATTGCTTAAACAGTGAAAGTGACTGGTAAGTGTTGGCATTTGCAGGTTATGTGACCTGTAGACAAAATAGGTAATCTCCTGCTCTAAATACACCTGTTGCTGTAGTATGGACTTTTCAGATGAGTTGTGAAACTTTGGTCTTGGTTGCTATAATGTATGATCCTGGCTCTGTGTGTTGTTTTCTAGCTGACTGTTGTGATGGAGAGGATTATGGCTTTCAGTCTGGCCAGTCCACTGGCCAAGTTCCTCAATGGTCTGGAGATCCTGCTCAGTAAAGCACAGGTAAGCTCTGTTAGCAATATACCTCATGTGTCATGCATGATTAGATTTGTGTATTATTACATAGTGTTGATACATTTAATCAACAAGAAAAGAAATCAATTACATTTTTAATAGCCGACTTAATCAATCAGGTAAAAATACCAAAAATCTGAATTATAGTTTCTCAAATGTTACTTTGTTGCACAGAGCTGAGCTCTGTGTTATTTGTTGTCACCTATGTTCTCTGCTGTTCTTATCAGGACTGGGAGAATAACGCCAGCCGCTCAGTCTCTCTGCGGAAAGAACTGGAACCAGTCACCCAGCTTATTATCCAGTGGCGCAAACTGGAGCTCAAGTAAGACACAGAGGGCCTAAATCTAGCCAGCATCTTATGTTACTTTTTAGATACTTTTAGATACTAGATGAAAAATAGGGTAATAACTGGTTGAATAATATTACGGATAGCACTCACACTGGGGTGTCAGTCAGAACACACTGGACAGCAGACAGGATGGAGCTTTAACCATTTAGTGATTGATTTGTTCTTAATACAGCACAGCAGTGCAGCAGACCCAATTATGGCATGAATTAAAGGCAGGTGTGTGGTCTGAAACACATTGGAAATGAAAATACATACATCAAGTTAGTAATAACTACCCACAATTTAACTAAGCTTAACAGTGATAGCAATTTCAGCTCTGATGCTGATAAATGTACAAACAATGCAACACTATCAGCACTAATGGCACACTAACAATCATATTAATAGCCTACTAATACTACCAACATCAAAGACCCACCAAGGCAGAAACACGTGAGAAACTTAGGAGAAACTACTGCAATTAACTACTACATGATATGATATCTATGAACAGAAACAGGATTACAGAATATATACTTATCAGGTGTCTTGGCGTGGCTAATCAATTCCTACGTACCAGTAACAGTATTAATCAAGTAGAGGTACGGCTAGCCAAAGTTTACACATAATAACTGCGTCTATTAACTCCCTCTGGAATTTATCAATTAATCAAGTCCATTCTCAGTCTGAATATCAGGATAAGAACATATAACTTACTGATTGGATATTCAAGCACACAGGAAAAGTCGAAGAAACATGCCAGATAACCAAGAAAAGGTTCGTTCTTAATGAAGAATGTTGCAGCAGTGACCCTAGGAGAGCGCTCGCTCCCGTCAGATGATTGCTCGGGTGTGCGTGTGCCCACGCTACAATCAAGAAGTCCGCCTAACCAGTCATGGACTTTATTACACTAAATAAGAGATAGAAACTGGAATTGGAAAACTGGACTGGAGTCCTCAACTTGTCCTATGTTTTTCTCAACCAAGACCATGACCAGTGTATACAAGCTGTCTCCAGTTCCTATGTGTAGAATGTAAATGTGTCCTGTCCTGTCATTCTTGTGTGGTACATTCAGTTGCTGGTCAAGCAGTCTGGACAACGCAATGAAGCGGCACACTGAGAAATCAACCAAGCACTGGTTCTCGATCTACCAGCTAGTAGAGAGATATCTGGAGGAACAGAGGATGGATGCTAATACAGGTACATACACAATGGCTCTGAGTATGTGCTGATGACATTTTTTTTGGCACAGTTAATAAAGCCTTTTTTTTATTTGGCTGAATAAAAACAATGAAGAGTGAAATCAGTTCACCAGTATTATCTCACTACTACAAAATAACTAATCAGGATGTATTTTAAACAATAGCAAAGAAAAAAATGAATCATTCAAAATGCTATGACTGCTAAGACTTTTTGTCTTCCTGTGACTCTCCTCTCCAGAAGAGGAGGTGGAGCGCCTCTCCCTGTCCTCTTTGTCCTCTACCTTCCAGGCCTTCATGGAGGGCTCCACCCTGGGAGAGTTCAACAGCCGCCTGGCCATGCTGGTCAGCTTCCACTGCCACCTCCTGCTGGTCCCCAGCCAGCCTGGACAAGGTCAGCCATCACTAATCTATCCTATACAAGACATACAAGTCAATTTTAATTCCATACTCACATGCTCTATGTATGCTGAAAGAGTTATTATTCACTGTAATCATTCCTCCTCTCCATACTGACCATGAATCAATCCTTTTATAACATGACTACACTGTTACAGATGGGGGACAAAATCCACAGTCCTCATTCTGTGGCGATTTCATCAAATCCAACCTTTAACTTATATATTGCCTGCTTTACAAGCAACAGGTAAAAGGATGCAATAGTGAGGGTCAGTGGTGAAGCACCTGATGGAAACAAGTGGAAAATATTCTTTTGACCATAGAAATGATCGATTAAAATGTTGAACCTATGGAAGGAAATAATACCTTTAAAAGAGTATGAAAGGATTTTTCCCCAGTACATAAATAAGTGGGCTTAGTGTGTCTCCAAGATTGAAAATGTTTCAGAAACTGTATTATACATTTTTGTAAGTGAAAGGTGGTAACATTTAAAAGATAGGCTTTCATTTTGAATTACAATAGTACAATAATAGACACGTCCTTCCACCAATTGATTATTGATCACTGCATAATGATAGTGACCCCCCTGTTTGGATTACAGTAGAGCCCAAGCACAAACGTGGTCGTTACTTTTTATTATAAGCTCAAAATAAAAACATATTATTGTAACAGTCCTGTACAGAATGGATAAATCAAGTTAGTGGCGTGCATTGTCAGACATTTATTCGTAAAAAAGAACAGCAATTTGTCAACTAATTACATCATAATTGGTCTTGTAGATATTGATGAATATATTGATCCATTGACCCGACAGGGTCAGCCCTTGTTGCTACACTGTCTATTATCCACGTCATGCATCAAACTGTCTCATACATCACTGATTGGATTTTGACTAAACTCAACAGAGAGATGGAAATTACCATCTCATCACTGAAGTTTATTGTTTAAAAACACATTTGACCTATGAACTAAAGTGACACGTCAAAACAAACTAATATCTAGTATTTGTTCCCTGTTGCTGTGAGAGAGACTGCACTGTTGATGTGGGATTACATTGTAAACTCTTTCCTTATCTTACAGATTCATTGTCCAGTCTTTTGTGGAACCTGCAGAAATACTACAGTCAGTTCTCTGACTGCATCCAGACCAGAATCAGTCAGCTCAGACAGCCCATTGAGAAGGAGCTCAAGGTTTATACTTGATACCTTTTCATTGCATACCTGTACTCTGAAACCTTGTCCATACATGTCAGAGTAATACTGCATGCACATTCTTAAGTTCCACTGTTATGTGAATTGTTGTCCTCAGGACTTTGTCAAGATCTCCAAGTGGAACGATGTCAGTTTCTGGTCCATCAAACAGTCAGTGGAGAAGACACATCGGTAAAATATCACCGCGATTTGATTAGTGCTATGCCGTATATATATATATATTTTTTTAGTCCTGCTCAAAGAACTTTTGACAAGACAGATGGCTGCCCTGGCACCAACATTGTTCTGCCTACGGTATATTCTTTTCTCTCAGGACTCTCTTCAAGTTTGTCAAGAAGTTTGAGGAGGCTCTGAATGGTCCAAGTGGTCCCGTCCTGGTGGAACAGGGAAGCAGTGCCAGCTTGGACAGTGTGGATGCCAACCCAGAGGAAACACCCATCCATCGGGTTCACCAGGCACTGAAGAGCACCCTGCCTGGGAAGGGCAGAGATCTGCAGGTACAAGCCTCATGGAGTGTTTTTATTGTTATTCATGATCTAATTAGTAATCTATTTTCTTTCTTTCTGATTTCTTTCTTTCTGATCTCAGTTATTGTCATATGCTTTATGATGATAAATAATGAATGAATAACCTAAGAAAAATTGGATATTTCAGAATGAGGGCCCATATGAAGGAGTTGAAGCTTCATCCCTACAAGCACGTCTACCTGTTCTGGCCAGAAAGATGAAGAAAATGTGCATTCAGCTGCTGAAGAAAAACCCAGTGCCTCAGCTGACTGAAGACCTTGACTACTTCACTGGTAAGACACACAATAAATATTAAAGTCTAACAGACAGACTGACATGATATTTGCTGAGCACATTCATTGTCAAAATGATTAATACGTTTGATTTGAATGACCCCATGGCCTTTTGTTTGGTGCCACCCTCAGGATAATTTACATTTTACCATTAGTGGTCTGTTGGTCCACCACTTTAGTACTGAAATATCACTACAACTATTGCCTCGACATTTGGTACAGACATTCATTGTGCTCTTGGATGAATTGAAATAACTGCTGATCCTCTGACTTTTCATCTAGCATCATCATCAGGTCAAAATTTTAATTTTTCCAATTCTTTATGACAAAATACCTGCAAAACTAATGACATTCCCATCAGCCTCAGCTCTGCTTTGTGCTTACTGCTAATTAATGTTAGCGTGCTAACATTCTTTTCTAAGATGGTGAACATGGTAAACATCATACCTGCTAAACATCCTGTCATTGTGAGTATGTTTGCATGCTTAAGTACAGCTGCACAGGCCTGCTATCATGGCTGTCTGTCTTGGGCCTCTAATCTCTAACAACAACTATGGGCATATTATAGAGATAGTATAGGAACATTATACATGGCTTCAAATGATAAACTATGAAATGATAACTAATTAAAGCTCCAGATTTTTTTTCCAGTTCTGGTGATGACCAACCACAAACTCAATTTAGTTAAATAAGCCACTTAATGAAATCAAATGGTTAGACAGTGTAATGGACATATTTCCTTTTTCTCAGATGATTTTTGTCAGATGTTTCTCCTCAGATTTCAGTAAGCAGCTGGAGGTAGACATAAGTTTGTCATTAAAAGTCACAAAACTGCAAATAAAGGATGAGGATGAAAATGAAAAAGGGTAAACCAGCATTACTATAATAGCAATAATATGGTATAAAAGCAACATATACATTTAGCAGTTTCTTAAAATAAAATGGAAAAAGAAAATCATGTGTGCCAATACTATTCAGTTAACTGGCATTAATCATGTGATATAGTTGTCACCAGGTCCTGTCCCTGCTGTATGTGGTCCAAAACACTTAACCTTAAAGATTGATGTAATCACTGCAGCAATCTTTAGGTTAAATGTTAGTTCACAACCACTTTGATGGTAGTTGTTGTAAGGAAGATATTTGTTTGTTGTTTATTTGTGTTTTTACCTAGCCAAGGACATCATGCATTCAAACCAGCAACATTACATCACAAAGTTGCTTCCCAATTTGTCACGTTGCTGCAACCTCAGTGTTAATGCAGTGTCCTTTTTTTCTTCTTTTCAGGCGAGGTCATCAGCAACCTGCGAGACCTGCAGAGCCTCACAATCGACACATCAGCAGAGAAAGAGAAGCAGAAGGCTGAGGTCAAGCATATCCTGCAGCAGAAGCAGAGAGCTCTGTCAGACCTTTTCAAGATGCTCACAGAAATAGGTGATTTTTCCTTTCTGATTTACAGGTGTCACGTAGTAATTTAAGTCTCAGAAAGAAAAAACGGTCTTACAACCTCTCTATGTACTGTATATCATGCTCCCATTAAGGTCTGTCGTACCGTAAAGGCCTGACGTGGAACAGGACAGCTGACCCAGAGCAAACCCTCTGTATGCAGCCACTGGAGATGAGAACTGCTCTTTCTGCTGTCAGGAACCAGGAGCTGGCTGAGAGCATGTAAATAGAACCTGTTCATAGATGCAATAACAGCGGAGTGACATTGTATTTATTTTGGTTATCTACTGTCCGTTGATGTTATTTTGGTTAAGGATGCCTGCTGTGTGATATATTAGAAAAAATCACTTAACATCCCAGCTTATAGAGACACTAGCTTTTGAAAGAAAACAAGTATCTTATGGTGACTAATGTTTACTAACGTTATAAACTTTGTGCTACTGTTAAGCCATGTTTTAGCATTTATCATTATCCCATAATTGCCACCACATGAAGGACTAATTTCATTAGCAATAGAACATATTCTTGTTCAATTGAACACATTTAACAATGTATATATATATATATATATATATATATATATATATATATATATATAAGTATATAAGTATGTGTGTGTATGTATGTATGTGTGTGTGTGTGTGTGTGTGTGTGTGTATATATATTTTAGGTAATTATTGTTGTGTATTTGGAGTCAGTTTTGATTCTCTATTTGTGCTACTGTCACACTACAATTTAGCGTTTACCACTACCCCATACAGTGGCCACTATTCAGCCAAACTTACATAGTCTCACTTTTCAGTCTCATTTGTTTTCAAGGGAGACATTGAATTTATTTTATTATTAATTTGACCGAGAAACCAGGTTTAATCCTAGGTCAATCCTAGAATATGTATTCTGTACACTCTGAAAGCCTTTTCCTCTGCATTCTTGATGTTATAGGTTGTTTACAGAGTTGTTGACAGCATGGGATGGATGTCAGAAATACTTCTACCATTCATGGGCCAGGAGAACAGCCCTACAGACTGCTCTTCAGCACGCTGCCAAGGTGAGACATATACTGATTGTCTGATGTTCCACAATACAGCAACTTGTAGCATTTACTACTCTTACAGCTCTCTAAGGGCTGAAGGCCAGGGATTACAGATGAAGAGCACATTTTATCATCTGCAGATCCTCAGTGTGTTATCTGTGTATTTTGGCCCTGTAGTCTAAAGTGTGTGTGTGTGTGTGTGTGTGTGTGTGTGTGTGTGTGTGTGTGTGTGTTGGTTGCAGGAGCTGGGTCTGGGGAACATAGAGCGCTGCAGAGGTTTCTCTTCTCACCTTTTCAAGCTGCTCCTCAGACAGAGACAACGACTGGCCGAGCTCACTGAGCAGTGGGTCCATTTTAGGTCAGTCTGCTGCCACACAACTATGCTTACACACAGTATGGAACAAAGGAACAACGGTGTAGGTTGGGTTTGGTTTCAGAAGTGGTTGTATGATTGTATTTCCATCTTAACTACAAAGAGCTGTGTCTTATACAGTCTTATCTGTGATGTTAAATTCCAGCATCTTTTTAGAAGAATATAAACTATAAATAAAAACACAACAGGACAGAAAAGGTCAATATTTAAAGAGATTTTAGTGAGTAAAACAAACTTGGTGGGGCAAAGGAGGACATGTGCCCCTCATCCCCAGAAGATAATACACCTTTGGTATAGAATAAAATTATAAATGCTTCTTATACAATGGTGGCATCAAGATAAAATGGCAAAGCAATATGCTATGTTATTTTTATTATAATATTATTGATGCCATTGGGGACATTTATTTTTATTAATTTGCCTACACCCAGTGAGATCATAGGTCAGGGTCAGCAACAAAACAGCAGCCATAGCTGACCTGTAGCTGGAATGGAAATTTCCTTGACCTCATCACGTTTTACATGAAGGTCAAGGAAAGATGTGAATTGTGAAAGATGAAACAAAAAACGCAGTTCAACTCTTCTTCTCAAGTCAATAAAATAAAACCATATACATAAACATCATCAAACACGTCCAATATTATAAAATGTATTTGTTGAGCTCAACATTTGCATTAACGTTGAGGTAATTTGCATGTTTGGTTAATTTTTAAGTTGGGACTGAATATGCATTAAATTATATTCTCATTTTCAAACACTTTCCATGTGCAAAACATATTCATCCCTCTTTTAGGGCTTATCATATGCAGTCCCAAGATTTAGAGAAACGCATGCATTATAATAAAACCTATTATCTCTTCACCATTCCCAGGAGGCTAACAAACAGCATCCATGGCATCAAGGCCCACCTCCGGAGCCACAGTGAGGACCCAGGCTGCACCCTCCCGCCCCAGGCCTCTCTCCAGGGTTGGGTCAGCAGAGGCCAGGCACTGGCTGCCCAGTGCACCACCCTCCTGCACCAGCTGGTCTGGCTGCTGCAATGCTGCCCGGAGGACCTCCAGCAGAAGGAGGAGACAAACAGCTGCAGGCAGAACACCCTGAGGTGCCCGTCCCCACTGGCAGCACAGTGCCAACCCCACGGCTGTCTGATTCGGAGGGGAGACGCTGCCTGGTGCCAGCTAAACCAGCGCATGAATGCAATGTTGGAGCAGACTCAAAGCCTGAAGGTGGAGCTGGACAATGTGGCACAGCAGACTTCTGAAAGAGTACTCCACACATGGTAAAACATAATCACTGAAGAGTTTATCTGAAATCTGATATAGCAGTTACAAAAGACAAAAGCAGTCCCAACAACACTGTTATTTTCCACAGGAACAATTTTGTCACATGCTGTTCAGCCTTCGACCAGCTGGGAGCTATAGTGGCTCAGATGCCCAGCATGGAGCAGCTCTTCACCCCGGCCGTGTGTGTCGGCAGTGCAGACAGCCAGCCGGCCATCCCCCAGAGCCTGCAGTATGTCAGAGGACAGGTGGAGGCTAGCATCACAGAGTTCACTACCTGGAAGACCCATCTGTTCTCCCTGGGGGTCGAGTACTCAGGTGAATGCACTGACAAGTCAGCCTAATACTATCATTCCTTCAGATATTACTAAGACATCCTGCTGACAGACATGAAGACAAATTAAGGGGGGTAAAAAAGTATCTTTTGCTGCTGGTTAAAAGCAGCACTCACTGTATAGTGGGATTAATTCACATTTAGTACCATGGTTCTACAGTTCCTCTCCTTATTTACCTCTTCTTATTTCCCTAACAGATCACCAGCCTGCCTTCTGTACTGAGTTCTCTGCTGAGCTGGAGACAAACATCAACACAGTGCTGTGTGCTGTCCAGACGCTTGTGAAGAGAAGGGAGAGAGAACAACAAAGAGAGCATGGAGACGTCAAGAGAGGTGAGAATGATTCATTTGGGGCTGGCATTGCTCTCGCAGGGCTGATATTCAGAAAAGGGAACAAATTCAAAATCTTACTCAAATGTTGGTTAATTCCAATGTAGAACATTAGAAGCACTGATTTGCTGCTTTACTAGGTACACCAGTCTAGTAGCAGTCTTTGGTCTTCAGGCCTTCTTTGGCCATCCATCCAAGTATGGTGAAACTGTAGCCACTGTGTTAGCACCGTTATCACAAGCTGTTTAGATGTTCTTCAGAAGGTATCAGGGGCTCTGATGTGTGCCAGCCGAACCTTTCCCACATCATCTTACTGCCAATTCCAACCTATGCTGTTGACACCAAATAGGATGGCTACATTAACTGATGTTTCTTGCACCAAATTCTGAGCTTTCAATCAGCATGATGCAATAGGAACCTCAGTATGTTCAAGCAACTTTTTCCCACCACACAACAGTCCAGTTTTGATGCTGCTGTGTTTACTGGAGATGTGCTTTTTTGTCCTTTGCTGAAGACATCAGCACCCGACATGGTCTTTGGCTGTTGTATCCTGTAGCCCATTTAAGATAAAGTCTGACAAGTGCTGTATTCTGAGAGGGCATCCTATATACATCCTATTCAATTCAGTTTTATTTATATAGCGCCATATCATAACAAAGTTATCTCAGGGCACTTTTTCGTATAGAGCAGGTCTAGACTGACTCTTTATATTTACAGAGACCCAACAGTTCCCACCACGAGCAAGCGCTAGGCGACAGTGGCAAGGAAAAACTCCCTTTTAACAGGTAGAAACCTCGAGCAGAACCAGGCTCTGGGTGGGCGGTCATCTGTCTTGACCGGTTGGGTTGAAGGGGGAGGGGGGGAGCGGGAGAGAGAGAGCAGGAGGAAAGAGGACATACAGCAGCACAATACGGTTCCACATAGAGATGTAAAGTAATAGTTGTGGTAATGGTATTTATGGTAATATTAATAGAAATAATACTAATAGCAATATTATAATAGTAATACTAAGAATAAGAACAAAAGCAGTAATGGCAGCAGTGGGTGTAGAGCAGGAGCACAGGGGCAGCAGATGGCCG